>ML809065.1:37885-48843 GCA_009831015.1 Picea engelmannii
GCTAGGGTTTTGGGAGATGTTGATAGGTATAGTGGCAGCGATAGTAACCATATTTCTCTCAGCATAAATTTCTTGTGTAGCTAAGAGGTTAATGGGACATGGCTGATCTCCCGTCATGGTGATAGTGAATTCTCCTGCCTCGATTTGGTTTAACTCTGGGAGGAAAAATGATCTATGATGAATATCTTCCCAAGGTTTGTCCGGACTAGTCATTGCTTCGATTATTTCTTCGTCCGAAGGCAATACTAAATCTAACGAATCGGTATGGGCAAGAGAATCCTTAGCCCAGATAGGCTCTAAAGGTGGATCCAACTCTTGTGCGGGAGTCGGATCAGGAGTGGCCGAAGCTTTCTGGACTAAAGAGTATGCTACTTTAGCGGCTGACAAGGGAATGGACATGTCGGAGTGCCCTGTCTCATCCATCGTAGCTGATGGGGAAGGAAGAATCCATGGATCCTGAAAGTAAGTCGTGCGGAATGACGAAACATGAAAAATATCATCCTTGTGGTGATTCTATATAAACTTGACATCGTTATGAGGAGGTGGGTAATCGAAAGTACCCATCAAAGATGGGTACAAACCAACTCCTACGTTAATGACACCGGCTTGAGGATTATCAATCATGGGAACCGTGGATGCCCCCAAGGCTAGGTCAGGTCTAGAGAAGGACAATTGATCGATGGTCACTATCTGGCCTTCGTGCATAAATAATAAGACTCGAAAAACTATAGTGACCACAGCTTGCATAGCATAAGTCCAACTACGACCTAACAAGAGATTGTAGTCGAGGGGGGCATCGAATACCTCTACGTCAACGCACACGGTATTCTCTCCGAACTGCACATGGAAAGAAGGAAGGATGCCATGTGGTCGGAAAGAACGACCGTCGAACACAGTGAGGAGAGTAGGTGATGGAGACAACTCGGGCTGACCGATGGCTTTCCAACATGCTAACGACATAACGCAAGTCGAAGCGCCCTCATCGACCACCGTGCGGAAGATATTCCGTGTAAAAATTTTCGTGGGGTGAGCCACTACTATCTGAAACGCGACGTGGTAAGGCAGACGAGGTTTCAAGTCAGTCGTATCTAACATGATGGTACCTGGGTTACAAGTCTCAGTAGAGCCTAAAGCAGTCAACAAGGCTTTCCTCTGAGCAGGGAAACTTTGGAGGACCTCCAAAGCGGACATAGCACAAGGGGTTTGGGATAAATCTTCCACCACAGAGTAGTTATGGGCGGCCCTTGCATTTGGATTGTGAGAAGCTTTATTAAACGCACCTTTTGGAATGCGTGATATCGTTTCTCCCAACGTCTTCTCAATCTGTAGAGGAAGAGATGGGAGTTCAGCTTCTTTGCCCTTCTCAGAGGCGCTTGGTTTACTATAGTCGTGTGCTCTAGTCGTTATTAAAGAATCACTCCTAACCATATATACGTTCGCGGATGAGGAATTGTTTGGGGGAGGGCAGGTTTCTTGGCTGCCCCCTTCGGCACTTATGGAGGCTTGAGTTAAATTTTTCCCATGCTGAAAGGGATTAGTCAACACGGCTTGTTGTTGCTGTGTGACAAACTTTTGGGCCTCTGCAAGTCGAGGACATAGATGGGTCGGGTGGTCTTCCGCACCCAAGTTGCATGGATACCTCACCTTCCGTTTTTCCGTAGTGCCCTCGCCAGCATTATCAGTGGGTTTTTTATCCCCCTTACCCTTTTTGCATTGTTTTTTCTTCCCTTCAGGATGTTGGGGGGCCTTTGGGTTATTCGTCTGCATGGAGTGTACTTCCGACATTTGGGTAGGAGGAGCAGCCAAAGCAGTAGTCTAGCTGGTCACTGAGTGTTGCAGAGATAACTGTTGCAATTGTTTTGTCAATTGCTCAGCAGGCTTGGTTTGTTCTGAACCAATGATACCATCGGCATGTGGTCCGGCTCTCTGTCTAGTTTTATCCAGTATCGATCGAGGTGCATCCGGAAGGATGTTGTATAATAAACTAGACTGAGAATAAATGAGCTCAAACTGTTGAGCCCTCATGATGGCATCTTCTTCGGAGAAAACCCCAGAAGTTGCGATGTCTTTGGATAACTGCGGTACTAAATACTTAAGGAACCACTCAAGCAGGAATGCTGGTGGAACTGGTACTTTGATTAGACTCTTTCAGCGTCTCCACTCTCGAATATGATCAGAGATATGGTCCGCTGTCGTCTGTTCGAAATTGGCAAGCAGCTATGTGACCGCGTCGTATCTCACAGGTAACTGGAAATGGTTAAGGAAGGCCATAGCCAGTTCACCAAAAGAAGAATATCGTGAGCGATAAAGCTCGATGTACCATTTCGCGGCACTCCCGATAAGATTTCGTTGAAACAATCGCAACTGGACGGAGTCATCTTTCAATGAGTTAGATGAACACCAAAGATGGAAAGTAGTCACGTGATCACCTGGATCTTCGTTAGGCTTGGCCTCGAACTTTGGAATGTCCGAAGGAAACTTCGTTGGCATAGGAGGCCAACATGGATCGTGAAAAATAGGATCATTTAACAACCGTGTCAAATCGGGAAAGTGTAACATTTCCAGGAATGGTAGTTTGGGTTGCTACTGATAACCTGGGAAAAAGGGTCCTGGAGTTTGACTGGCACCAGGTTGCCAGGAAAAGTTTGGCTGCTAGCCCAGGTTCTAGTAGAAACCATGGCCCTGACCAGCATAAGGATTTTGCATCTATGGAGACATCATTGGCTAATTCCCCATAAAGGACATAGGATGTTGGGCATTCATCGTGTTTGACGGACTTTGGGAAGGATTACCCCATGCCAGTCCTGATCGGAGAGGCATAGAAGTCTGTCCAGGGTTCCATTGACTGTGGAAATAATTACCCCATAATGACATCCTTACCCCATAATGGAAATAATTACCCCATAACGGATCCTTGACCTGAGTTCCAAAGTCCTGCTATATGTGCCCCCGGCGCAGGAATAATACCCTGCGCCGGAGTAGACTGTCCAAAAATGGGAGTGCCCCTAGATGGGAAAGAAGTAGATGTGAAAGTGTTGTTACCAAACGTCCCATTCCAAACAAATGGTGACGAACCTACTGGCAGAGTTTGCGCAGGTGTGCCTTGACTCCCGGCTCCAAACGAGCTTGTGTGTGTAGGTTGCCCGGCGGACTGCTGATGCAGACCACCAAGCGAAGGGGACGAAGGAGAGATATGACCTCCAGCGTAAGGAAAAGCATTAAAAGGGACAGGAATGCCCCCAAGTTGACCTTGAAGAGGAGCGTTAGAGCTCCCTGCCCCCAGACCCAAATTCTGTAAAGTGGAGTAAGTGAGTGCAGGACTTGTACCTGAACTAGGCATACCGTATGAGAACGGAGGGCCTGTCGTACTAGGTGTAAAGGGAGGTGTGGCCACCGCGATAGATGGGGTCGGTCCATTGTGCGATGTAGTTGTGGCAGAGACCATGGTGGCCTAGACCACCGACAAAGGAAAGTTAGGAGATGCTTCTCCTGTGGTAGCAACGGTGGTGGGAATGGAAGAATTCCCAGAGGAAGTAACAACGTTTGTTGCCATAGCTGTGTGAGGCACTGACAGGCATTCGTAAAATAGAATTGGTACACTGACCGATGGCCAAGTATCAGTGGTTGGGGTTTCAACCGAACCAAGATTGGCGGTTGATCCCTCCGGGAGTTGTTCGGGCACAATGGTTTGTAACCCGTTTGCTTCGAAAGACCCTTGTTGGTCTAGCTTCCGCCTCAATGGTGGCGGGGGTGGCTCCAGTATAACCGGCGGCAGGCCCAGAAGCCTTCATGACCGACGGAGCTTGGGATCCTCCACTGTGTGAGAAGATCCAAGACACGCTAAGGTATTCTACACGTTCAAACAGTAACACACACTAAAAAAGAAGCCCCTAAAAGATAAGACAAGAAATCACTATGTTGAAGAACAGTTACAACAACCAACACTAGAGAAACTTACCGGTGCAAGTGCAACTCGAAAATGGAAGCACCCTCCGGGTATACTCTGCAAAGCGTGGCCCGATGTCTGTCCTAGGTACCGCGGTATACCCCCGCAGTCAACTGTGTATGTCCCTATGAAAGATTGGCAACTAGTTTGCCAGCACGCGAACAGTCACCAGGTGGGTACATTTGATAGTCGGGTAGACCACAATGAGCAGGGTATCAAGCCCAAAACCTGCCAAGGGTATCGAGAGAAAATGGTCCGAAAGACAACTGAGGACCTCGAACGGATTCGAGACCCATGAAGCCCCGTGGAAAATGAAAACGACGGAATCCCAAGACAAATCCTCGATATGTGTTCTCCACTATGCTCGGTCTGGCTTTGGAGGGGTTATCTCCGCTACCTTTCCTTACGCGACCTCGTGTTTAGCCCTTGTGTTAGAGGGGGGTCCCGGATAACTTCCATGCAACTGGACTTCTACACTCCCTATCACAGACTCCAATTTTTGGTTTTGAGTGGCCTTGGAGAGTTTCCTCTCCAACCTATTCCAAGGCCCTTGTCCTGAGCTAGTGTATGAACCCTACAAACAAAAAGGTCTAATAGATTTTAATTAGCGTTTCTTTTATGGGCTTTTTTACGTCACTAGGTATGAAGGTGAAACTGATGATGTGTAAAGACTCAAAGCAAAAACAAATGAAAAAAGATGGAAACAAAATGCTTTTACTAAATGCAAAAATCAACAACTTTTCACAGAAGAAAGACTTCTTTTCTTTTCAATTTTTCTAATATTTCATGCAACAAACATAAAGGAATTTCGCTCGACTACGAGCTACTTATACTCTAGATGCACTGCAAAAACTTATGAACAAAATACTTCTTCCTAGCTATTGATGCAGAAACACAATCTTCAAACAACGAAGAAAATGAAAAAGAGATATATATTTTTTTATTTAAGTGCTAAATGAAGCAACAAAGGGAAAATGTTGACAAGCACAAAACCAAGAAAACAATTTTTTTTTTTGGCTTAAAGCACAGATCGCAAAGAATCAAAGAAAAGACACACTATGGTAATCAAAAAGCACAAATTCTTTTGCTTGTCTAAAAACCATAAAACATTTTTTTTTCCTTTTTATCTTTTCTATCAAATACCAACCAAGAAACAACAGGCTAAGGGTAAGAGGCCCTAACCTACTAACTGTGCAACCCTAGACTCAAACACCTGAGAGGAACAATTCTCACCACAGGAGGGGATGACTGCCCCACCCTGATTGAAAAGCAACCTAACAAGCCCACGACTGTCACTGAAACAACACGCGTGCAAACACGTGCTGAGCTACAACAGAGCGCGGGTACCCGCGGGCTGCACTTGCTCAGGCCACGTGTATGTATAAACTCTAAGACAAAACTAAACATAGGCAGACCAGACCTGGAAAAGGCCTCTGGTATTGACAACTAGGGTCTCTTGAAGGCTTGGATGCTTCTTCTTAACAGAAAAGAAAAATAATTGCAAGAAATAACAAAACGCAATAAAGCAAACTGAGACAAGACTGTGAACCAACAAGACTCAGACAGGATCCAGAAAGCCCCCTGAGAATGTAAAATTTTGACAGAGAAGAGGAGGACTGCCTCTCAAGCTTTCTAACTCCTACACGCTACTGAAACCCTTACAGCAAGCGTTCAAACACGGGATATAGAAGTTTAGGGCGTGGGCACCCGCGTGTAGGCCTTCTGCAGGCCGCGGGTACCTCTATGTGTCTCGAAAATTGCCGTCAAGCAATAGTCAGGGAAAACTGGTATAAAGAACCAGGTTCCCTGCTAGCTCAGGCCTTACAGAAAAACAACAATCAAAGAAATAGAAAATCTAATCTCTTAAACTACCCAAAGACTCAACCAAACCCTGTTATAGGATAAATCCGTAGGTGCGGACACTAACCGATCTCCCTAGATCCACCTGGATCTAAAACAAAACATGACAGAATAATACACTTTTCCTAGATCTAGCCTATTAAATGAACTGAGAGATAAATATTATGGACATACCTTGTGATCGCTTTCCTTATATCTCTGTTGTTCCAAGATTTGCTTCAATTCTCTCGTCCCATCCAGATCACAACAAAATGAACCAATCGAAGTAAAGACAAGTTAAGATATTCAACGACTAGTCTATACATATGATCAAGGAATTATGTAATAAGATGACATCATCTTTATGGGAAAGGGACATATTGTTGTATTAATTCAATAGAAAGTGAAACTTACAACCTGAGCCTTGATGTCATAGGTCCCCTTTCGATGTCTTCTGACTCTGACACACACACTTGCTCATGTATGAAGAAAGTCTACCACATGTGATGGCCTTGCTATTGTCTCTTGCTACTGTAGCATCAATCCTCCATACAGTCTTGCACTAATTCTATAATCAAACTCTTGCTAGCTTGCTGAACTTCTTCTTATTCTTATTGTTAACCCTTTCCATGAGCAATCCTCTCACTATATAGGAAGAGATAGATTAGTTACTTGGATAGGGAATGATCCCAAGATATCTGGAATGACAGTACTTGAGTAACCACTCGAAAGCCAACTCACCCTTCTAGAAGATTCCCTTCTAGAAGGTTCGAGATCTTTATCTTTTTCTTTTGTAAGAGCATGTTCGCACCCTAATCATGAGCACAGTGCGAGAATTTCGCACCCCAGATTAAGGCAGACTGCGAGAAACTTTCATTCCCGCGGGTGAATATATAAGCAACCTGCGAACATGTTTCAAAGTATAAATTCTGGAAGAAGACAACTGTAAATTTTCTCAGGAAAGTGTTCTTGATAAAGAGCTTGATCTTCCATCATCATGATATCACCATGAAATCATCACAATGACCAAATTTGTGGATAACAAACCCGAAAACCCTAAAGAGTATATCTCCCCAGTGGAGTCGCCAATTTTGTTGTTGGGAAATAATACCCTACGGACTAGCAAACTAGGGTATGATTTGCATGCAGATTTTGACCTTAAAGAAATGACCTTTTAACCTACCACCCCAAAACTTAAACCCCTCTTTCAAGACCCATGCATGGAAAGGAACTACTAACCTTTTTATTGATGTTTGGTGTAGATCCTCCGTTGCGCTTTTCCCGCTTCCTTGCACTGCTCCTTCCAAAGTTAACCTGCAATCAAGACAAAACACTACGCATGCATGCTATTTCTCTACTTGAGGGTTAGAAATTAAGCATAAATTACACAAATCATAGATAACTCATGCATTTGGGACGGGAGAATTATTCTTTTTATTATTTTCAAAATGAATCAACTTACAATCAAAGTCGAGACCGACCACCGCTCCTTGAACCTGATCCTGGGCTCCTCCTCTTCTTTGTCCTCCAACTGCTTTGCGTTAATTCTCCTTAGGCTTGAGGAAAGGCTAAAGGGTTGGGACAAATGGATTTGGCAAATGGGCAGAGTTTCTTCGCTATATTTTTCCCTCTCCCTCAAATAGTACCCCTACCCCTTCTTTTATAGGCTAGAAGGAGCTAGGGTTTTGGATGAACTCTGGGCCATGCATGGCTGGGAGTTTCAGTTAACTGACCCATAGCTTTCTATCCCGTCAGAAACTTTCCTATTTTTGTGCTTTGTTAGGTAAATGCGGGCTGTAGTAGGCCTGCCAGCATTCCAACGCGTGCAGTAGTAGGCCTGCCAGCGTTCCAAGGCGTGCAGTAGTGAGTTAGGGCGCGTGTCACTTGATTTAAGAGGATTTTCAAGAGTTTGTTCAGCATGGCTTTGGGAAGGAAGGGATATGAGTTGGCCTGATGCCAGGTAAGCATGTGTGGTGCAATTTAGGGTTATAACAGGAGGATTTGTCTCAAACCCCTTGTGCGATGTCCTCTTTGGAGGTCCTCCAAAGCTGCCCTTCCTAGAGGAAAGATTTGTTAGCTTCTTTAGGATCTACCGAGACTTGTAATCTGGGTACAATCATGTTGGATACAACCGAATTAAAACTTCCTCTCCCTTACCATGTAGCATTTTAGATAGTAGTGGCTTATCCCACGAAAAATTTTACTCTAAACATTTTCCACACAATGGTTGATGAGGGTGCCTCGACATGCATAATGTCATTGGCATGTTGGAAGGCCATTTCCTAGCCCATTTTGTCTCCATCACCTACTCTTCTTACCGCTTTCGATGGTCATTCATTCTAACCACATGGCATCATCCCCTCTTTCCCTGTGCAGTTAGGAGGGAAGACCATGTGCATCGAGGTAGAACTAGTCGATGCATCCCTCGACTACAATCTCTTGTTAGGTAGGAGTTGGACCTATGCCATGCAAGCAGTGGTTGCTACAGTTTTCTAGGTCTTGTTGTTTCCACATGAGGGTCGGATCGTGACCATTGATCAACTGTCCTTCTCCCGACCTGACCCTTCATTGGGGGCATCCGCGGTCCTGATGATTGATAACCCTCAACCCGGTGTCATCAACATAGGGGTTGGTTTGTGCCCAACTTTGATGGGCACTTTTGATTACCCACCTCCTCAAGGCGATGTTAAGTTCATATATGACCATCATAAGGTTGAGGTGTTCCAAGTTTCATCATTTCACACAAATTACTTCAACAATCCATGGATTCTTCCTCCCCCATCGGCCATGATGGAAGTGACAAGGCACCATGGTATGTCCATGCCCTTCTCTGCGGCTGAAATAGCGTGCTCTTTAGTCCAGTAGGCTTCTACCGACCCTGATCCAACTCTTGCACAAGAATTAAATCCGATTCTAAAGCCTATTTGGGCTCAAGGTTCCCTCACTGATTGATCAGGGGATCAAATTTTGCTCAAAAATTCCAAGTGCTCGGAATCGCTTCAAACCAGACGAGAGTGTAGGCCTCGTTGTTGCGAACCCAATGAAACTCGTTTCGTCTCAAACAGACGTCGAGAGCGAGAGATATTGCAATCTGTTCGTCAAGTCAAACAGGCAAAAAAAATGATGCTGACTGTACAATCCGTACAGGCTGACGTGGCAGGGCCGTACAGACCATACGATGACGTGGAATCTGATGACATGGAAAAATATGGTTGGTTGTTGAAGGCAAATGATGTGTCGACATGTGGCAGTTTTCTGGTCAATGATTGGGTGCCATGTGGCCCAATCATGGGCTTCCACATGGCACCCCAGAATTGGCTGATTGGTTGTGTTTAAAATAGTATGAGGTCCGTGGGAGTCGAACCCACGACCTCCCGGTGGCTCTGTGCTTTGGTAGAGTGTGGGCTACCACTAGCCCACACATTGTTGCTTATGAAATATATGTAAAACAATATATATAAAGTCATTTTATGTATTGGTCGGCGTGGGGGTCCAGGTTGGGGCTTATCCCCAGCCCCCGGTCACACTATTGTTGTATATGCCATACCCACCAATGGCGCGCGGGGTTTTTAACATAGCATTTGGTCCCTTGTGTTATACCATATGATCAACTGGGAGCATGAAAGTTAAATGGTTAAGTGTTTAAGCCCTTTTTTCCCACGCGCGCGGTCACATGACCTTCATATGCCCCGGTGCTAGGTGGTTAGGGGATGGCGCGCCCTTAACCATCCTACTATTTGCACCGTTGGCGTGGTTACGCCCGGTGCTGGGTTTTCACGCTACTTATTGCGTCTGAGCCAGGTTCAATTTACAAGGGTGCAATTTGTAGATGCAGAGACATCAAGCTTGAAGGGGGAGACTTCCAGGAGGCCTAACTTCTTCGTTTTTCGACCGATTGAGGTGTCAAAAGAGCCCAGACAGGGGTTTTTGGACGCTCTGAAGCCATTGGAGTAGTCGGTTTGTTAGTTTGAGCATTATAAGACATTGTTTTGAGCACTTTTGATAAATTAATAATAATGATCCATTGGAAGATGGACCAGGAGATGTAGCCCAAGAGAGGGGTGAACTCCTTTATCAATTGTTGTGCTTATGTGATTATGTTCATTGATTATGTTGTTGTCTATGTGTATTTTTCATAATTAAATCCTTAATCTATGTGTTGCAAACTGATCCTTTTTCTTTAAACACATAACATTTACATTGCAAATAATTTCAAGTATTTCAAGTCTTCTTCAATTTTAGATCAAGTTGGTATCAGAGCACTAGTTTTTGAAGACTTGATTGTTTGCAAGTTTTGTTTATGATGATCACAAGGTTGAAACTCACAAGAGGAGAAGGTCAACTTGTGGAGCCAAGTTCTCATCCGACAAGGAGGAAGCATATTCATTCACCGCAAGTTTCAGAGAGACATTCACCAAGCATGGCTCATGCAGAAAGTCATGAACGTGTTCCTACCGAAGATGAAAATCTCAAAAAGGTTGTCATGGAGATGAGAGAGATGATGAAGATCTTGATGGAAAGGAACATATTGTCGCAGGGTGAAGGATCCAACCCTTCAATGCATAAGGGAGGCAGTGGTGACAAAACTCCAGACGGAAATGGAGGGAATGGTGCTTCTCCACCACCCTCTCCTCCATCATCATATTATTCTTCTTCTTCTACCAGTTCGAGACCTCTTCAAAATTCTCCAAAGGGGCATGGTAAAAATCCTTCACAAATTCCTTCATTAAAGATTGATATAAAATTTGAATTGCCAATATACAATGGAGAAGTTAATGCTGAGAAGTTAGATAATTGGATACGTCAAATTGGAGTATATTGTAGAATACAGAAAATTCAAAATGATGAAACCAAAGTTCAGCTTGCTTCATTAAGATTGGATAGTGAAGCACTTATATGGTGGGAATCCAAGACTCGGGAGGAAATGAAAAAGCATGGTAAAATTTTTCTTTCTTGGAATGATTTCATTATCGCAATTAAAAAAGAATTTTATCCATTGGAATATAAACAAAAGGCAACTATGGAATGGAAGAATTTTAGACAAGCTAAAGGACAGAATGTGCAAAGATTTACTCAGGAATTTAGGAGAAGAGATTTGGTTTTGGGAGTAGATTTGTCTTCTCAGGAAACTTTGCTCAAATATATTGGAGCGTTACATAGTTATTTGAGACAT
>ML809065.1:51552-72471 GCA_009831015.1 Picea engelmannii
CCTTGTACTAAGCAGGTAACAACAGAACAAACGACACAGTTGTTCTTTCAAAATGTTTGGGTGCATTTTGGATTGCCTAAGTCCATTATTTCTGATCGAGATTCTCGATTTGTTGGAAGTTTTTGGTCGAGTTTATGGGCACTTATGGACACTAAACTTAAAAAGAGCACAGTTTTTCATCTGCAGACAGATGGTCAGACAGAGGTGGTAAATCGTACAGTGGTTCATCTTCTTCGTGCTTATTGCAGCAAGCATCCTAAACTTTGGGATGAACATTTACACTACATTCAACATGCGTACAATCGAGCTAAGCACTCTTTGACGCAAACGTCGCCATTTGAAGCATTTTTTGGATATTTTCCCAAGTTGCCTTTAGATTTTATCTTTGGGAAAGATATTTTTGTCGATGGTCAATATGACATTGATAGGGAAGAGAAGTTCATTGAACAAATTCAGTCGATACATCAAGTGGTGCAGGAACAATTGGAAAAGAGTCAGGCCAAGTACAAGACGAGACATGACAAGCATCGTTTTGATCACAGTTTCCAAGTTGGAGATGAAGTTTGGATTTACATCAGTAAGGAGAGGCTTAAAGGAGAAGGTAAAAATTTGAAACTGATTCGATATGGTCCTTTCAAGATTATCGACAAGATTGGTAACAATGTTTTTCATTTAGATTTGCCTCCTTATATGCAGATGTATGCAGTTGTTAATGTTGAGAATTTGAAATTGTATGAGCCTCCATTGATTGATGATCAAGGAGAGCATGTTCAGATTCCTTCCATAGATGATTTTTCTCCAGAGTATCTAACAAAACTGCAAGAAGACACCATCCTTGACAGGAGAATGCGAACTTCAAAACGAGGAAATGTGGATTATCTTCGAGTTGGTATTAAAGGGACGAATCCAAGAAAGGCCAAGTGGATTGAGGTTGGAAGGGTGAGGTAACTTTACCCTCATCTTCACATAGACTGAAAATAGTCTTTTGGAGGTCCAAAAGCTTCCTAATGGGGAGGTGTGATCAGGGGATCAAATTTTGCTCAAAAATTCCAAGTGCTCGGAATCGCTTCAAACTAGACGAGAGCGTAGGCCTCATTGTTGCGAACCCAATGAAACTTGTTTCATCTCAAACGGACATCGGGAGCGAGAGATATTGCAATCTGTTCGTCAAGTTAAACAGGCAAAAAAAATGATGCTGACTGTACAGTCCATACAGTCCATACAGGCTGACGTGGCAGGGCCATACAGATCGTACGATGACGTGGCATCTGATGACATGGCAGAATCTGGTTGGTTGTTGAAGAAGAATGATGTGTCGACACGTGGTAGTTTTCTGGTCAATGATTGGGTGCCACGTGGCCCAATCATGGGCTGCCACGTGGCACCCCAGAATTGGTTGATTGGTTGTGTTTAAAATAGTATGAGGTCCGTGGGAGTCGAACCCACGACCTCCCGGTGGCTCTGTGCTTTGGTAGAGTGTGGGCTACCACTAGCCCACACATTGTTTCTTATGAAATATATGTAAAACAATATATATATAAAGTCATTTTATGTATTGGTCGGCGCGGGGGTCCGGGCTGGGGCTTAGCCCCAGCCCCCGGTCACACTATTGTTGTATATGCCATACCCACCAATGGCATGTGGGGTTTTTAACATAGTATTTGGTCCCTTGTGTTATACCATATGACCAACCGGGAGCACGGAAGTTAAACGGTTAAGTGTTTAAGCCCTTTTTGCCCACGAGCGCGGTCACATGACCTTCATACGCCCCGGTGCTAGGCGGTTAGGGGCTGGCGTGCCCTTAATCGTCCTACGGTTTGCACCGTTGGTGCAGTTGTGCCCGGTACTGGGTTTTCACGCTACTTATTGCGTGTGAGCCAGGTTCAATTTACAAGGGTGCAATTTGTAGATGCAGAGACAACAAGCTTGAAGGGGGAGACTTCCAGGAGGCCTAACTTCTTCATTTTTCAACCGATTGAGGTGTTGAAAGAGCCCAGACAAGGGTTTTTGGATGCTCTAAAGCCATTGGAGCAGTCGGTTTGTCAGTTTGAGCATTATAAGACATGTTTTTTAGCACTTTTGAGAAATTAATAATAATGATCCATTGGAAGCTGGACTAGGTGATGTAGCCCAAGAGAGGGGTGAACTCCTTTATCAATTGTTGTGCTTATGTCCTTATGTTCATTGATTGTGCTATTTTCTATGTGTATTTTGCATAAGTAAATCCTTAATCTATGTGTTGCAAACTGATCCTTTTGCTTTAAACACATAACATTTACATTGCAAATAATTTCAAGTATTTCAAGTCTTCTTCAATTTTAGATCACTGATACAGATTCTTTAGACTTATTCTTGCCCTTAGACGAAGCAATCATGGAAGAAATGACTAGTCTGGACAAACCCTAGGATGATCTCCATCACAGATCTTATTTCCTAACAGAGTTAAGCAGAATTGAGGTAGGGGAATTCACCTTGACTATGACTGGAGATAGGTATTGTCCTATCAATCCTTTGGCTACACATGTTGTTTATGTTGAGGGTAATATGGAAACCATCGCCAAAACTATACCTATAAACATCTCCAAAACCCCTGGCATTGTGGAGAATGTTTTCCTTAGAGCTGACTGCTCCCCCAAAGAGATTCAAATCTACACAGATTTATTTAAGGAATTCAGCGACGTTTTTGCTTGGTATTACGAGGAAATGCCAGGCATCGATCCAAAAATTGTTGAACATGAATTAATGAATTATCCTGACGCTAAGCCGGTTCGGCAGAATCTTCATCCAATTAATCCCAGGAAAGAAGTAGTTATTAAGGTTGAAGTAGTGAAACTGCTCAAAGCAGGTTTTATCTATCCTGTCCATTTGACCCAATGGGTGTCAAATCCTATGTTGGTCAACAAGAAACAAGGCTTTGTGATTTGAGCAAAGCCTGTCCAAAAGATAATTTTCCCACACCATTCATTGAACAGATAGTCGATGAATGCGCCGATTGCAAGGATTTTTCTTTCATGGATGGTTTTTCGGGATATAATCATATACAGATCAAACCCGAAGACCAGTACAAAACAACTTTCATCTATCCATGGGGTACATTTGCCTATCGTAAGATGCCTTTTGGTCTCAAGAATGCTGGAGCTACCTTCCAATGGGCCATGTCTTTTGATTTCCATGATCTCAAGCATATAGTCGAACCCTATTTAGATGATTTAGCATCACGATCACACAAGAGAATGGATCATCCCACACACCTCCGACTTATACTTGAGCGATGTCGCTACTTTCAGATTCTCTTGAATCCAAACAAATTCATCTTTTGTGTAACATCATGATGGCTACTAGGTTTCATAGTCTCAACAATAGGGATCATGGTCAATCTTCTCAAGGTGGAGGCAATACTTCAGTTGCCTCCCCTGCGTACAATTCGTCAGCTTCAATGTTTATAGGGAAAAGTGATCTTTTTGAGGCGTTTCATAGCCAACTATGATGAGATCACAAAGGGATTTATGCATTTTCTAAAGAAAGACGTCCCTTTTCATTGGGATGAAACCGCTCAACACTCTTTCAACACATTGAAACATGCCCTCACAACTGCCCCTTTGCTTCGGCCACCTAATTATAACAAATATTTATTTTTGTACTTTGTTGTGGCAGATTAGACTATTGGTTTGGTCTTAGTTTAGGAGGATGAATTCCTCTCAGAATATGTGATTTATTACCTGAGCTGAGGCCTCGTTGGATTGGAAATCAATTATTCCCATATTGAAAAACTGGCGTTGGCAGTCGTTCATGCTGTTCAACAGTTCTGTCATTATATTTTGTTTCGCAAGACCGCCGTCATTGCCGTTGTGAATCCATTTCAATACGTATTAACATGATGCATCATTGACAGGAAGATTAGTAGATGGATAGTTTTCATCCAGGAATTTGACTTATATTTTGTTTCGGCGAAATCCAAAAATTCATTGGTCTTTGCGTAGCTCATCTCGGAACTTCCGGTTGAATCTGGTGAGGTTATGCTCGAAGAGTCACCTGTTAGAGGAGACATGTTTTTGATCGCATCTTCAGATCCCTGGTATGGAGATATACTTGTCTATCTCCAAAATTTGAAGTGCCCTGCCTCTTCTTCTTGCGATGAGTGTCGCCATATATGCCATTAGGCTAAGAACTATCTCATACTTGACAACACTTTGTATCGTCGAGGTGTAGATTGCATCCTTCCCCGATGTCTCACTCATGAAGAAGCAATTATCGTGCTTAACGAATGCCATACTGGAGCATGTGGAAATCATTTGTCTGGGTTGGAAACAACCCAAAATATTTTACGAGCTGGTTACTTCTGGCCAACGTTAATCAAAGATTGTATCAAATCGGTCAAGAAGTGCCACCCGTGTCAGATATTCTCTCGGAATATGAGGGCACATCCCACTCCCATGT
The DNA here is from genome assembly GCA_009831015.1 of Picea engelmannii. Classification (NCBI taxonomy): domain Eukaryota; kingdom Viridiplantae; phylum Streptophyta; class Pinopsida; order Pinales; family Pinaceae; genus Picea; species Picea engelmannii. The sequence continues at coordinate 55,990 of ML809065.1, forward strand.
TTTTTGTCATCATAGTTGGTCCCTTCACCAAGTGGGGGATATATTACACTACATGAAACCCTCCTTCATCAAGGGGGCACTATTATATCATTGTAGCCATAGACTACTTCACGAAGTGGGTCGAAGCTATGCCAACTTTTAAAGATGATGGAGAGACTGCAACTCTCTTTTTGTTCAACTAGATAATTGCAAGGTTCGATGTACCGAGAGAGATTGTCACTAACCATGGCAGTCACTTTTAGAACCAAATGATGACCGAATTAACATCAAAGCTTTGGTTGTGGCAAGAACATTCATCACCCTACTACCCCCAAGCGAATGGTCAAGTGGAAGCTGTAAATAAATATCTTAAGACCATCCTACAACGAATGATCAATTCGGCCAAGTTAAATTGGAATTTGATGTTATACTCGACATTATGGGCTTACTGAACGTCTATTAAGAATGCAACTGGTTTCTCACATTTTCAACTCGTTTACGGGCTGGAAGCAGTCTTGCCCATAAAATGTCAGATCCCATCCCTAAAGTTAGCAGTACAGTTACTTCCAGACACTTCTCCACTTGAAGAGAGGTTATTATACCTTGAGAAACTCAATGAGCAGCATCGTGATGCGGCCCTGGCCAATGAGGCTCACAAACAAAAAGTCAAGTGTCAATATGATCAGTCTGTTCGTCCTCGGATTTTCTCTGAAGGTGACCTTGTCCTGGTCTATGACCAGGATAAGGACTCCCTGGGGGTAGGCAAATTCAAACCCATGTGGTTCAGACCTTTCATCGTAAAAGAGGTTCTAAAAAAGGGCGTTATCGTCTGGTAGACTTTGAGGGAAATGCTTTGGCGGAGCCTAGAAATGGGCTCTACCTCAAGAAGTATTACTCATAGGTAGGTCACCTCGGGTAACGTTTTGTAACATATGTATAGTTCCTGTACATTTTGCATGTTTTAATTTTTACCCCCTTTTTGGTTTTATGGACGTGTCATGTTGATGCCATTTGTTTCACTATGGCATATGTCAAGTGAATCAGAGGTGTTCGTTGGGTTTGCAGATGACGCCAGCCAACACACTCGGAGGCTTGCTTCCGCTGCTTGGGTAATCTACACACCTCAAGGCCAGTTGTTATCTTCAGAAGGTATCTGTTTAGGTGACACCACAAACAATGTTGTCCAATACAGTGTAGTTTTAGAATTGTTGTGTGACACATTGTCGCATGGTATTTCTCGCCTTCGGGTATACTTAGACGCTCAATTGGTTGTGTCTCAGTTAAATGGAGTGTATCGCATTTACGATCCTACTCTACACCAACGGTTCCTTAGGTTACTTCTCTTAGAACGAAGATTTGATTACATTATATATATCCATGTTCCTAGGAGATTGAATCAAGTTATAGACACCCTAGCTAATCATGTATTCGATTGGAATATTTCACACATGTAAAGAAAAATACACACACACATGTAAATACATTTGTAAACTATATGTGTTCCATAAACCCACAAAAATACATAAAAATCCATATATAATATCAAAAACATCGGAGTAAATAGGTGGGTGCAAGTGCCTCAAAAATACGACCATTAACGAGTCATGGGGATTATGCCCTCAAAAAATATACAAGTAGTTCCCTCGGCACGTGAAAATTATAGCCTAACTGAGGACGAGACCTATGGGCCCTGTTGTAATAATCAACGGTGTTTGCCAAATGATGAAAAATCCAGACCCATGTCCATGGTGCTCCCAATATGTGAGGCTACATAGATGGTGGCAGATCCTCAATCTCTACCATGGGGACTGTGTGGGTGAGCGAGGTAAATTTTCGCTCTACTCGTCTCAGAACCCTCTCATCCTCATCGACTGGAAGCTCTCCTTCTACCGATGGTCCCCCTGCGACAACAGGTGTGGCCCCTGGTCAAGGATGTCACATGTTCCTTGCGTAATCCATTGGTCACACTGGCCCCACATCTACACGTAATAGACACATATCTGTCAAATGCTCTAGTATAAAAAAAATGATATATATAAAAACAACATAAAAATTACATATGTTTAACAAAACAAAAAAAAAAAACAAAAAAACAATGCAAACTTACCCATCTCTATTTATTCCTCGCCGAGAGGTACCGGTATCTTAGGATCTCTCAAGAAGTCAATCCCAGCATAAGGGTAATCCTCTATGAGTGGGATCTGTCATGAAAACCAAGCAAAAAATTCATCATCAAAGGACTCATTGGTCCTTCCTCCCCTTTTCGTGGAAGCAACACTGCCCATTTGCATATTGTGGGAAGAGAGGCCTGATGCCCTCATACCACCTCTCGAGGGATGAAACTGGGCACTCTTTCAAAGAAGAAAGAGAAAAGAATCATTCCAAACATGAAGTTCCTCTGAGTCCGCAACCGGCAGTCTGTTAGCTGCCTCTTCATACAATCCAGTAATGTGGTGCTCCAATAAAAAATATGTGCATTTAATCACTGAACTACACAGTTCATCTATGAACAGGATGCCTGATGTAAAGCTGCAGACCCGGTAATCCGCTCGACGAGAAACACGATTGCCTGCAATGTTAAGTCTGAGATCTTGCTTATCGACACTTGTGAGCTCGTCTGGTTTGTACCTGCCTCACAATGGAGTCCAATCAACTCTGATATATTGTGAGGCCCAGAGGGAAATGTACGGAAATTGATTGGTTCCCCTCTCCTGGGGAGGCCAGTCAAAAAGTATACATCCTCTGTTGTTGGAACCAGCGACTGCCCCTCTAGCATAAAGGCCTCTACGTCGAGATGCCAATAGTCAACCAAGGCATTCAATATCCCAGGTTGTGCTCACATGAAAGGAAACATAATTGTTTTTAACAATCCACATTTCATTAATTCAGCAACAACATTAGGGTCTTCCCCAACCAGTGCACTAATATCCTCATGCTCTCTTACTCTCCAGTGCACATACATCTTGCACATGGGCAAAGTTTAGGAGGGTTAACTCTTGTTTTTTAATTTTTGTTTGCACTAAATGGAGGGTCCACGTGGGATGTTATGATGACATTCACATGTACACGTGGTCTTCCATAAGATAGAGCGAGTGTACACACGGGCTGTCATAGGACAACCCACGTGGACATAGGGCCGACCTTTTGAAGGTCGACGCCCCCCCAAAAAATGAAACTAAATGCATAAATAAAGAATTATATTGCAAGATGAGGTAGTTTATACTTACTTGGTCCAAGCGGATGGTTGTTTCATCCACCGAGGCTCCCAGAATAAATTCTTTTCACAAAGGAGCAGTTTTGGCTTTTAGTCAATTTATGAATTAACAATGGTGATAATGAGCTACCAGCTTCTATTTATAGAGGTTTGGCCTCTTTTTGTCAATTTTTCAGACCCTTTTGTCATTTTTTCTAAACTGAAAATCATTTAAGATGTTTCAAGAGTTTTCTTTGGATGGTCACGGGAAGTATTACTTTGGGTATTGGGAATTTTTTTGAGATTTGGGGTGTTTTGATGGTCCTTTGGTAAAAAGTCATTTTTTCCAACTTGTTGCATTTAAGTCAGGATTCCACCTCCACTTTCTGCATCTCGTTGTCTTTTCCAATTTTCCATAGGATCGATCCCACCAAGTTGTGACACAGAACCATTATTGCTTCTTTAGAAGTGTCATAATTTGGTGGTAGAGCTTACCATAACATGGATTCCCTAGGTAGATCCTGGCTCCATTATGGTGTCCATGCTGTCACTAACGACTATAGGCTCGGGAGTCCCTTTTAGTTTTTCCTGATTATGAGTTTGAGCCTCATTTGGATGATTCCTTATCACTCTTGACCTCACCCTCAGGAATTCCAAAACATAATGGTTCTTCTTTTAAGCCCTTTTCAAACCCTCTAAATATGAAAATATTGCCGAGCAATCTTGTTGACCTTCACGCTCGCTAAACCGAAATTTGAAGTCATGTTTGTCTGGAGGTAGTTTACCCCTTTTTTGGTCTGGATGGTCAACTGTACAAACAAAGGTATACTCTAGAAACCTCGATTATCTAGAAGATTATTCTCAGGTATAATTTTAACCCTTTTTCGGGCCTTAGGGACTAAATTTACAAAAAAGGAACCCCCATGGAGTCCATAGTTAAGCTCTTTTCAGACTACCTAAAATTGAAAATATCGTCGAGTGACCTTATTCTTTCACACTCGTTAAAATGTTCCAGAAGAACATTCCTGACGGAGTCCATAGTTAAGATTTTTTCAGACTCCTTAAAAATGAAAAAATTGTCGAGTGACCTTGTCTTTATCACACTCGTTAAAATGGTTTTGAATAGACGACTGGTCGGTGCTAGTTTACCACTTTTTCGAGTCGAATAGACTATCTTCGAAAAAATACCCCAGCAGAGTCTCCTTTTACGTATTTTCAGACTCTCTAAATATGAAAAACCACCGAGCTTACCTTCTCTGGGCTCGTTAAAATTACATCGAAGGACATTACCATTGTGTGTTTTGTTAACCGCGTTTGCATACCTGCATCTTTGGCCTAATGCCGACTCCATTTTTATCTCAACTGAACCATCTGAAGCATGCCTTATATGCAATCCATGTAGCACTTTGCCTTTGCGTCTTGACACCTTTGGCCCCGGGAGGGATTTTTCTGAGTGTCCTTGCTCTGAACATCAGTCTTGTCCTTGCGCCTAGAACTAGTATGTTTGTGACACTCTTTCCTCCTTTGTAACATAACATTCTTTTATTATTTTTCCAAAATTATTGAAAAAGACAAAAAAAATCAAATATACCCCAAAAAGAGGAAGGGAAAAGTATTTTCTTTTTATTGGCAACACAATGAGTCACCCTTGGACAAAGCACATCCTTCCATTTGTTTTTCAAGCTCTAGGATTTAATATGACCTTAGGAAGTTGTTCTCGCTACATAGAGCTATGTCCTCCTCTGTTTGGTTATTCTTCCAAACATATGGAGAGTTTACGATGCTTCCTGCATCGTGAACTTATGTCAATGCCATGCTTCCTGAGTCTCATCATTTGTCGTGCTATTTTACAAGGGAAGTTTTTACCAAGCCTGAGTCATCCCCTCTGTAGTTTGTCTCTTTCCCTCATGCCCGACCATCCCGAAAGTCTAATCAAGTCTTTGTTCGAAATCAATGAAGCCTTGAATTTGATCATCAAGATTCTCTAGTCCATGATCGATGAGTTGTTGAAGACCTATGGGTAGTGAATTAGTACACTCATATTACACTCCTACCCAAGTTTTAAAGATTTTGAAGTTGTTGCTCGAGCTCTAAAGACCTCATCTCCAGCTTTCAGGCTTTATCAGCTTCTAGAAGAGGGATACTATACATGTATATATTTTTTATTTTGAGATGTAGATCCCCTGTGTATTGCTCATGGCTACACTTTATATAGTTATATGACATGGATCTACAATGTATTTGATTGGTAGCCATGATTTGATTTCATTCTGAGCATGGGTATGCCTACCTCGATGAGACAATTTTTATTTTGCAAATGGCACCTCCCAAATTCTAGTCCCTGGGCTCACTGGTTTGGTATGTTGATAAAGATTGATAATGTATTTCGGCCATCAGATGCTCTTCTGACCTCACACATTAGGGGGCATCTATTATAACCCTAATTTTCACCAGACATGCTTACCTAACATCAGGCCATCTCATATGCCTTCTTTGCCAAGACAATATTGAACACCTCTTCTTAAAAACACCCTTTTTATAGGTCCACAGGCCTTGCTCCACTACAGCCCGCGTGTACACTCTATATGACCTACTACAGCCCGCCTGTACCTACAAAAGCATGAAAAGTGGAAAGTTGTTGATGGAACACATATTTTTGGGTAAGTTAACTAAACCTTTCGACCATGCATGGCCAGTCATTCGACTAAATACCTAACTCTTTCTAGCCTATAAAATAAGGGGTAGGGTCCCATTTGAAAAGAGGAAAATCATAGTAAAGAAACTATACCCAATTGAGCATTCCCCTTGTCCCAACCTTTAGCCATCCTTATGCAAAGAGAAGTATAGAGAAAATTAATTGGAGGATAATTGAAGAGGAGCCCAAGACTAGTTTTGAGGAGCAGTGCCAATCACGTATTGTAAGTTTACTCTTGTGAAGATTAATACAAAAAGGAATACTTTTCCCATCCCACCATATCGTGTGTTTAAGTTGAATATTTATTTTATGAGATTGTCACAACTAACCCAACAATTAGTATATTTAATGCATGTTCGCGACTCTCTGTTTGTTCATGTGTGAATGCAGGTCAGCTTTGGGAGAAGGCTTTCTATCGAAAATTAAAGAGTAAGTGAAAGTAAATGGATCGACATCAAACGAAGGACTTAAGGTAGAGTTATCAAATCTTGTTTACACCTTGGTATTGCATGATTATGGGGTTTTGTGTTGGGAGAATAGGAGAAGGTAGAGGCCTTTGAAATGGTCATTTTCTGCATGCATGATTAGAGACTTTAAATGCTAAGTCCATAGGAGGGATTCCCACCCACAACACTCCACTCAAAGAAGATGTGTCACCTATTGGTAGCCATCGAAGGAGTTGCATAAAATTATCCATCATCGTATTCCTCTATTACGTGAGGGATTCCTCAAGAAAAAGTTTGAAAGGATCTCCTATCTCATTGTATTTCTTTTCTCCTTCCATGGAAGGTTGCTTGGGTGTGCGAGAGCTCTTTTCCTTAAGAGAAACAAGCTCGAGACCCAAATCTTTATAAACTGACCTCATCGAGGACATGCATTAAGAACGACAAGGAGAAGATCACTCTGATACCACTGATCCATATTTTATGAGAAGAATGAAATGAATGCATATTATTATTATTATTATTAACAAAGAGACAGAATGAAAAATAACAATGATACAGTAAAATGGCTTCTATTCAATAAATAAATATGTTGAAACCGTAAAATGTAGACTAAAAACAATATTTCTAGAATGGTGGTGGCTTATTTCTAAGAAGAGATGTGGTGGTTATGCTCATTCACAAGAAGATGAGTACAATGAGGCTCTAAAATAATTTTTACAATAAACATGAATGCTAAAAACCTAGACATCCAAAAACCTAACCCTAGGAGATGAAGCACATGTTATCACATGCTAATTTGTATTAATTTTTCCAAAACATCTTGTCCTTGTGATACCTTTCCACTCAGATTTTAAAACATTTTCACTAGCTCTTTCAAGTTCCCATCACCTAAATTCTTCACTCGACTAATCATCCAAAATATTCATGTCCTCCATGAGTCAAAACTAGAAAATATCCCAAACCTATGTCTAGCCTTAATGCTTATCTAAATTCCTTGGTCCCATATGTTGTAACTTAGGTCTGCACCCCTACCTCTCCTCTCTCATTTCCCTATACCTTCATGAAATATTTCCTCTTGAAGTTGACAAAGTTGGTTTCTCATCTATTCAATAGCTTGGTTTTTCTTATTGTCTTGCTTGACTGGTTCTTTGCACGGAGTTTTTCTATTTTTTGAAGGATAAACACATATCGTGATTCGGTTCGAATTACTTGTCATCTTGTTTGCCACTAATTGAGAATACATTAGGCCCACCAATATTTTCATGTGTTCAGAAGACATCCAGGTCCACTAATTCCTAGTATGCATAGTATGCTTCCATGGGAAAAAGAAATAATTCGAAAGGCTATCAACTTCGGGCTCAGATTGTAGGATCAAACAGATTAAAATTGCAACGGTGGAGATCCAGAAGTCCATCCAAATCGACAGTTTTCGTGCATTCAGAGCATCGAAATCACGTAGGGTTTAACATTAAGAGAAAAGTCTCGAAGTCCCGAAGTGATGAGAGAACGCCACTATTGCACCTCTTTCGTCACCTTAGTGAGAAAAATAGAGGTGCTTGCAAGCTTAGTTGGGTTTGCTAAGAAAGACGGTTGTAGGGAAAAGGGTTAGAGAAAGAAATATAAAAGAACGACTAAGAATTAAACTAAGAAATAAAACAACAACTAAACTAATGAGCATAGGGACATAAGGAAAAAAGAATCAATGAGACCCATGTCACCAATGATAAGGCTGATATTAGTGAAATAAAACACTGAGAAGAAAGAGGACTATGAGTCCCTTCTTCCTCCAAGGGAGGGCTCTTGGACCCCCACAAATAAGCTCTTCTTACAACTTTGAAAATGAAAATGGTGAAAGAATTCTTTGCTAATCCACTCAAGGGGTGAGATGGATTTCCCAATGCAATGATGCTAGTATACTCTTGATGGGAATAGAGGATTCCTCAAGAGAATAGTGGCAGGATAACTTTGCTATTGAATTCCTTGAAAAATGAAGTGCATCCATGGCCTTTTTATAGCATTTCTTTGAGGTATTGTCCAACTAGTTTGTAGTGTGCAAAGAGGCTAATTAAGGCATTTCTAGGTCTTTGACCAGCCACCTAGTCGAATCCAGTCCAGATTTGAGTATCAAATCAACTTGGAAGATGAACCAGAAGTGGGTGGGAGGTCGACCACTCTCATAAATGCGTCATTTCTCAGGTGTGCGGCTGTTTGTGACAATAGTCGTGCTTCGTGCGCATGTGCGTGATTCTTGCATTTCTGTTTTGCGCATGTGGGCGTGCGCCCTGTGTATTTATAGAGCCCTTTAATTTTGTCACTATTTGTATAGTTTTTTACCCTTTGGAAATTCGTTTTTGGTAATTTTGGTCCATGGCTGACCTCATAACTGTTTGACGATGTTGAATTCTTGTAACCATTTGCGGATGAAATTTCGGTGATAACAGATGCCCCCTGATGGATGAGGTTAGGAGCATATATATAGCCAAAATCCATAATTGTTTCTTCTATTGAGAGTGTTGTTGTAAGAGAGAGCGATAGTGGGATTGTCAAGAGTTACCCATTGGAGGGAGAAGGGAACCTGTAGAACCCGACCTTCCATAAGGTGTATAAAAATAAACTGTGTACAAACGAGGCGGGCATGCCCCATGCTCGTGTTATGTAACTCAAAAAAGGAATGAGGTGTTGATGTAGACAACTGTAGCACCCTCGGGGGCGGTCATGATAAAGGAAGAAGACAATTCTGTCGAGGAACATGCTCTGAACAGTAGGCAGTGACATCTTTAAGAAGTATCACGGATTCTGTAGGCATTGATAGCCCAGCCAAGTTCAGAGGTTTTCGGAAAAATAGAAGAAATAACTGCAATAGTCATAAAGTAAGATCCACCGTAACCTGAGAAAGTGTTGAAGTTGAATGTTATGGGGGTCAATGACAGCAGGGAGCAATTGTGGTTCTCCATGTGCCATCCGAGACCTCTCATTGGAAAGGTAATGAGAGTCAAGATACTGTCACCCTTCTGGAAACTGTGTTGATGTCGAAAAAAAGGGGGATGCGACTCCAAGAAGAAAAGGGCTTCATGAAATCTACTAGGTGAGGTTAGGAATTGGAGGAGGTACATGGATGAATTCAATATGTAGGAAGACTCAAGACTGCCCTTGATTGGGGGTATATGTGAGGTAAAAGTGGCCGCAAACGTTCAACAGGGTCGAGTGTCAGGGGGACAACAAGACAAGGGATAAGTTGTGCCAGAGGCGGGACAAAGTGAACAAACTCAGAGGGCAGAGGTAAGTGGCCTGTGGGATAATCGGAGTATATGGATGATGTCAACATGGGTAGATGATATGGAGTGCCCCAACCAAGGGCAACATGGGTTGCGTTTTCCAAAAAGGGAAGAAGGTCACCAAAGGTGACGACAAAATGGTATGGAAATGCGGGAAATAAAGGCATTTGTACAATAAATAAAGAATAATTTGGGATGAGTGTACAAATACAGAAGCGGGTGCCCCGATGTAATATGGTTGGCCCGAGTAGGGCGCAATTTTATTGGAGAACTAGTGGAGGATGGGGGGCCCATGGGTGGGTTTCTGTATGAGGTAGGTGAAATGAAGGGAAATTTGTAGAGGGGAAAATTGATTGTGGATGAAAAGGAGGGTTCATGATACTGCGGAGGAGCAGTCAAAAATAGAACCTTGAAGAGATAATCTGGGAGTCCGGTGGGAAAGCTAGCAAAATGAGGAGAAGGAGTATGTGGCTGATTCGCGACATGATGGAAGACTATCGGGACTCCCATCCCTAAAGGGTTTGAAAAACAACATGAGTGTCAAAGGCGCAAAAGGGTGTTATGAATGGGACAACTCATGTGGGTAAGAGTGCTACCGGGTGACAGTATCGAAGATGCAAATGGAGGTGTTGGTACTGCAGAGCCAAAGATGGGGATCCTAGAGGCAAATGTCAGAGGGTGTGATTGGAGATGCAGGTGAGATTCAGAGGGAATGACTACATCCCAGTGTAGAGTATATACTTGAACGGGTTGCGTTGATGTATGATGACCAAGTACCTACACACATGAAAACCAAATACCCCCGTGAACAATATCTGAAGAGAATCCAACATACGAGCATTTATTTGATAATTTTGAATATGCGCATGCGTACCTGGTTGGGGTGTGAAACAATGGTGCCCTAGGGGCTCAGGATAAAAAGTGGCCCAGGGAATGTCTTGATGTAGAAGACGGGATTTTGATCCCATGGCTGAAGACAGATCGAAGAATGGACACTCAGAGCTCCCAGAATGGTGAGTGAAAGTTTGACGAAAAGGCCTATATATAGCTGTATGGCCCACATTGCCACCTCATTTGTACTTGCTGCCAGAGTGACTGGACAAGAGATATTCAAAGGAGATTTGGAGATTCTGGGAGAATGAGGCAACTGATCAAGGACCAACGAGCTTCAGGTTAGTAGTCTGATTGTCCTGCATAGAATTAGGTTTTCCATTTTTTGGGCAGGGGCTGTACGGAGGGTCGTACAAGGGGTTTTGGGAATATGGGCCCCCAAGTGCATGGGAGATCTAGAAATATGCATGCACAAGTGTGCACCTTCTGTCTGAATAGCCACGCATGGGGGTTCCCATAAGGGGGACTAAGGTGCGCATTGTGTGCGCATCTGTGGACGACACAGCCGCACATGTGTGTGCGACTGTGTAGTGGACAGGCGTGCTTTGATGCACGCCTGTGTTCATGACAGGGGAACATGGAGGCGGCCCTATAGGTTGAGGAGGAACGCACACATGCGCACCTGTGGGATGGATAGGTGCACCTGAGTGCATGCATGTGGAGTGAATGGGTGCGCATACGTGCGCGCCTGTGGGGTGAATAGGCGTGCATGTGTGCGCACCTGTGGGTTAAACAATCGCGCCTTGGGGGCAAGGTTGATGGGTGTAAAACTTATATTTTTAATGTTTTTTATGGTCAATGTGGTTGACCTAGGACTATTTTATTTGGCTGCAGGTGATCATTTTGCATGATGTTGGTTGGTTGGCGAGAGCGAGATTGGTCCCAGCTGAGAGATGTCGTGGCGATTGAAGAGTCGGGGGTTCATGCTACTTTGGCATCCTGTGGGCTGCTGAAGTTCTTTGAGTGCCCGATGATACGGGCGCAGAAGTATCTCTTGCAGTTCCTTATCCAGATGTGGAGTCTGGACCTGCATTGTTTTATGGTGTGGGGAGAGTAGCTTGCCTTCACTGCAGTGGAGGATATATATTTTTTGACTGGCCTCCCGTTTTAGGGAACGCCCCTACCGGCGAAGCCAGTGTTACCTGTTGACGTGGTGTTAGTGACAGTGGGTCGGAGATACTGTTCCAGGGTGAACTTTATGTCAGGATATGTCATGAGCATCGGGGCGATGGATGCTCTAGCGCATCGTTGTATAGCAGCGATGATTGTGAGGGTCTACGAGTCCCTTGCGACTCAGCGGATCAATGTTGGTCAACTGAGTATTATGGAGAGGGTACTAGTGGAAGCACTTTTCCTGGGGGCTTATGCTACATGCCAGGATGGTAGGGCAGTTGGACCGTTGTCGGTCCACTGATATAGGAGAGTTTGCCTTTGGGTCCATCCTAGTGGCTTGGTTTTTGGAGAGGGTGCCTATGTTACACCCTAGGATTTTATTGGGCGCTCCTGGGGTGCGAGAACCGCAACTGAAGCGGTGGTTGACTATTTTTCTTCGCCACAGTGGTGGCGAGGGTGGCCACTTCTTCATGGCTAAGGCGACATAGGTGTGGCGGCAGATTCCGCAGGTGATACTGCAGTTTCCATATGCTGGTGTTGACTTCTAAGGTGATCCGGACATGGTGTTACCTCTAGGGGAGGGTTTTGATCACCGAGCTAGGTTTATGAGTTTGATATATATTGTTTGTTTTTGAGATAGCATGACATGTGTATTTGGTATAGATGCTAATACTATCTGTTGTTTGTTTGTATGTGCAAATGTGGCACCTTGCAGGCGCGAGGTTGAGTTGTTGAGGGCGTCGGCTCGCCAAGATCTGGGGAGACCACCGCGGGGAGGGCCGCGGGTAGGAGGGAGATGTTGGCATGAGGACACCAGGGTGAGACCTGCTAAGGATGAGAGAGTAGTGAGGAGATGCCATTTTGATGACCCAGGTGCTGAGCCATCACATGCTCCTTCGGTGGATGCCATAGCCGATTTTGAGGATATTCACCGTCGCCTGGAGGCAGTGCTACAGGGCGTGCCTGAGGGCATGTGGTCACGTATCCAGGATGAGGTAATCCTGGAGCAGTGTGTTGGGGTTCCACTGTCATGGCAGGCCATGGTACGACGAGTAGTAGTAGTAGGTGTTGCTATGACCAGACAATTACCTCTCGGTCCGGAGGGACCAGTAGTGGGTGGGGTACTGCCGCCTGAGGGAGGGGCAGGAGGTGGTTCTCTAGAGGCACCTTGAGTGGTGCTCTATGTATTTTTGTATTTTTGTATATAGGTTGGTGAGCCCATTTTGTGCCGAGGTGCTTCACTGGCCTGCGGATACTGGTATATTTGTGTGTAAACATGTGGATGGCACTGTGGACTGACTTATATATACATGAGTATACATTTTTGAGATCTATGTGATGTTTACATGAGTTTTGTTAATGTGTTGATGATGTCTAATATATATATGTTGTGACAGGTTGTTGATATGTTTATGTATGTGTAGCGGTATCTTGATGTGATATATGCCAATTTAACACAATGTTAGCTAAGTTATCTGTAATTTGATTCAATTGTCTTGGAATATGTGTAAATGTAATGAAATCAAAATGTCGAGATAAAAGTCTAACCTGCAGGTATTTGCGAAAGAGATAAGGATCGCGGACGTGGTACACATTGTTGAGCTGGAGAACGACTAGTTGAGAGTCGAGAAATATGTTAAGGTGATGAATACGATGATGTCGGGCATCCACGAGGAGGCCAATGACGACAGTGTATTCGGCCTGGTTGTTGGTGGCTGAACCCAAACATATGCCTCTCGAATGGAGAATTTCATGTGAGGGGGTATAGAGGGCCCAAGCTGTCGAAGCGAGATTTTGTGTCTGACAACTGGCGTCGTCGGCGTAACTAATGTGGTAGGTCGGTGGAGGAAGCATCTGTCAATAGCACAAATGATAGTTTAGATGTGAGGGATGGAAAAAAGATTAAAAACACTATAAAAGAAATAACCTAAAGTATAATTTCTACGCTTAGGCATAAAATTTCTTTAAGTATAACCCGTTGATGGGTTCTTTGAGAGAGAGGCCTTTGGGAGAGGCCAGGAGGTATGCGCCTTTGGTGAGGAAATGTTGGATAATGTATGGTCCATGCCATAGTGACTCGAATTTTCCATGACCAAAGGTATCGTGAGTGATATCGTAAGCAAGGACGAGGTCGCCTTCGTGAAATGAGTGAAGGTTGACATGGCAATCAAAGGTGGCCTTTGACCATTTTTTAGCTGCCTCATTGTTCTATAATGAAGATCGATGATCTTCATCCAAGGATTCTATGTTCATCAAGGACTTCTCCATTGGAGCAGTGTCGGGTAATAGCTTAATTGCGGTGCATAAGGTGGGAATTTCGCACTCGATGGGAATAGTGGCCTCAACCCCATGGAGTAGATGAAATGGTGTGAAACTAGTGGTTTCTTTCACATCTGTACAGTAAGCCCATAGTGCGGAACATAACATATGATTCCAATTGGTCTTATGTTTATTAACCGTGCATTGTAACATGGTCTTGAGGACCTTGTTAATGGCTTCGACTTGTCCGTTAGACTGAGGGTAATATGGTGAGGAAAACTCGTGGGAGAATCCTAATTGAGATGAGATTTCGACGAAAATCTCATTCTCGAAGTGTTTCCCGTGATCGAAAACTAGTTGGAGTGGTACTCCAAAGAGGGATATGACGTGGTTAAAGAAAAAATGTGTTGCAGTGTCAACGGTATTGTTAAAGGTGGGCATATATTTCTCCCATTTTGTGAAGTAATCGACTGTGACAACAATGTATTTGTGCCCATTGTTGGAGGGGGGATTACAGGTCATGAAGTTGATGCCCCATTTACAAAAGGGGCTGGCAGTAATGACTGGATGAAGAAGAGAAGGTGGTGCTCGTGCTTTGTTGGCGTAAATATGACATTTCTCTCATCGTTTCACGGCATGAATACAATCGTGAAACAATGTAGGCCAAAAGTAATCTGCTCGAATGATTTTTTGAGCAGTGGACATTCCCGAAAGATGGCCCCCACATGCACCATTATGGCATTCGTTCAAGACTCTATCGGCCTCGTCAATGGTCAGGCACCAATGAAGAATGGTGTTGACCCCACGCCAGTATAATATGTCTCTGATGAGGAGGTAGTGGGGGGCCTGGAGGCGAATGCGACGACGATAATCTCGTGACAGGTGGTTACCGAACTTCTGAGTTCAGAGGTAGACGAGGAGGTTTTCGTACCAAGAATCATTCGAAGTGATGTAAAAGAGATGTTTGTTGGGGAAGTTGTTATTGACGGGCGCACTGGTAGTATCAGAGGGGAAGGTCGTGACAAGTTCGGAGAGGACGAGAGCTTTCTTGCTTTTAGGTGTTGAGAATTCAAGATCATACTCCTGGAGGATAATGATCCATCAGGAAAATTTTCCATTAATTTGCCGATGACTAAGCAAGTATTTCATAGGGTTGGAATCTGCTACGACCTTAGTCATGCAAAGCAGAATGTAATGATGCAGTTTCTAGACTGTGAGGACGACTGCAAGGGCTAGTTTCTCTTCATGTTTATACTTCAAGGGTGGCCCTGAGAGGTTTTTACTAACGTGATAAATGACATGCTCATGATCGTCATCACCGATTTGAATGAGAACTCCTGCTACTGAGATAGTTGATGCTGATATGTAGAGGATATAGTCACGATTGTAGTCGGGTGCACTAATTAAAGGGGCGTTGGAGAGTGCCATTTTAAGATCCTCAAATGATTTTTGGGCATGTTCATCCCAATAAAATGGGATGTCGTGGCATAGTAAGTGAAGGAAACCATGTGCACGAGTGGCATAGTCTGGGAAAAATCACTGTAGAAAGTTATCTTTTCCTTGTAGGCTCTGGAGTTGACGTAAATTCCGGGGAGGTGGAATTTTGGTGATGGCTTGGACTTTGAGGGGGTCCATGGTAATACCACTTTGAGAAATGATGAATCCAAGGAGGCACCCCACGGTGATGTAAAACATGCACTTGAGGGGGTTCAAGCAGATGTTGTACTGACGACACCGTTGGAAGATGATCCGTAAATCAGCAAGGTGTTGGGTGTGTTTCTTGGAACGAGTTGTGAGGTCGTCCAAGTATGCGAGGATGAGATGAGCCAAATCATGAAAAATGTATGTCATAGCCTGTTGGAAAGTTGCACCAGGATTCTTTAAACCAAAAGGCATGACACGATATGCAAAAGTACCCCAAGGGGTAGTGAATGCAGTTTTGTATTGATTGGATGGGTGAATTTGGATTTGATTATAACCAGAGAAACCGTCCATGAAGGATAGAGCCTCATGGCCTGCGCAGTCGTCAATAATTTGATCGATGAAAGGCATTGGAAAGTTGTCTTTGGGACATGCGTGATTGAGATCATGAAAGTCCATGCAGACACGGATAGTGCCTTGTTTTTTATTAACGGGTACAGGTTTGAAAACCCATGAGGTGCAGGCGATGGGGTAGATGAACCCAGCCACGCATAATTTGTCAATCTCGGCTTTGATGGCCGCTACTTTGGATGGGTGTAGCGGTCGTTGTTTTTGACAAACTGGTGTAATGTCGGGCTAGGTGTCGATGTGATGTTCGATGATAGAGGGATCAAGGCCAGGCATTTCTATGTATGACCAGGCAAAAATATCCCGATATTCTTGGAAGAGGGATTTATAGGTGGTGATTTCTTGAGGAGTGCAAGCAACTCCAATGGTGATTTCCTCGACGATGCCATTTTTGATGGAAATGTCGATTTTGATGGTCGGGGAAATGTTGGCCATGTTTTGTTAAGGTCCTAACCCACACATAGGTAGATTAATGTATTCGGATGTAATAAAGGTCAATATTAAATAAGACCTTTCAATAAAATAGAATAAGGCGGATGTAAGAAGACCTAATAGAAGCTTCCGCTTCTAGAAGGATCTTCC
>ML809065.1:78338-106600 GCA_009831015.1 Picea engelmannii
CCCCCTCGAAGAGGCCTGTGAACATTGCTATCTGAATCAAGTGTTATTTCTGTTCAAGTGCTATTTCTGTTGCTATTTCGTATATCATTTCTGTGTATTGTGAAGATTATGCTGGATACTTTACTGTTATTCTGTTATTTCTATCATTTCGTTTCTGTTCTGCACATTTTATATATCTGGTATCTTGCATGTTTCCTTCTTCAAAAGCATTAGGGGCAGGAATGGGGTTGTTGAACAAGTCGATAAGCCCTGATGGGATAAAATCCTTGGTTTCGACCACGTATATGGGGTGTTGGGTAGGAGGTGTGGAGGCCTCCTGTGGAAACAAGAGCACTCGGTGGTGTAGTGCATCCCATGGGTAGTCGAGGTTGTTTAACTCTTCGAGTATTTCCTCATCGCAGGGGAATTGGCGGGAATACAAGGGGTAAGGAAGAGTGATATCGGTGATTGTTGTCGTGTGGCTACCCCCTGGTGATGAAGAAGCAGGGGGAACGATGCAATGAGATTGCGATGGTTCGCTCAACATAAACCAAATATCTAAGTACTGAGGAGTAACCGTGGTAGTTGGATGTAATATTTCCATAGGGAAATGAATGGGAAACTCAGATAAGTCATCCAAGAACCATGGAGGCGTCGGGAGTGCCTCGGGTTTAGGAGAAATGATATGAAGAATCTCTAGTGACGAGATAAGGTCAACCATCAATTCTGTAGGGGTTTGAATCAGGGTCAATTGGCGTTGCCTGTATTCAATGATCATAGGACATTGGTATGTAAAATGATCTAAGGATTCACATAGAGAACAAGGGCATCTCATACATTCATTGACTGAATTTGTGACATAATGGATGTCAGTGATTTTTGGTAGGGATGATGTAGCTGGATTGGGTTCGTCATGGAAGCTTTGGCATACTGCGGCTAATGTCTACCGGAAGCGTGGCAGTGCTGGAAAATGGTGTATAATGGCCATATTCTGAACATATAGTGCAAGTGGATTTGGTTCGCATCCCTTTACTACTTGAGTGAGGGGCGATAACGGCATGACTTGCTATGGTGGCGAGTGTTGATGGAGTTTGATTGAGTGGAATCAAGTTCCATAACTCTGGTAGAGATGGCCAGTTGTTGGTTTGGTGTCCATCTTTCTCACATAGTGCACATGGGGGTTGGATGTGTGGGGGAAGTGGAGCAGTGGGCTCCTTCTTCTTTCTCCTGCCCCCAACTATGGCAGGGAGGGTAGTGAGAGGGGGTGTAGAGGGTATGGTGGGAGTGAGTATGGGAATTTTCATTGGGATTCCTTCCATTTGGGGGGGAAGGGATGGTTGAGGGACCATCTTTGGTGGATGTAAATACCAAAATGGAATTGCTAACACCATATTAGGGAGGGTAAGCATTGCGGCTACTTGGAAAGATTGTACACCAGGTGGAGGGTAGGAGAAGGGAATTTGAGTAATGGCTTGGGGAACTGTCTCCCAAACTGGGATATGGCCTTGGGGAGAGGTGAAATCATGGACTGGTGAGGTCAATGGGAAGCACTGCGACTAGTGGGATGTCAGATATGATGGAAGCCTCCCTAGGAGGAAGGGTATCCTCTATGTCAGTTCTATTGGATGATATGACACATACTTGATTGGAAGGATGAAGGAGTGGTGGTGCACCATGGTAAGTTCCTAACAATGATGGGTCTTTGAAAATCCTGGGATCCATTTCAATGAGTGGGTATGCGTCGTGACTCGTGTGGATGAGAGAAAGAATGTTATCAATGTTGACAGAAGGGTTAAGCTTGTAATGTGAGACTTGGTCAATGGTAATGATCTTCCCGTTATAGGGGAACATCATTGTTCAAAATATGGAAGAGGAAACTGCCTTGATAGCATACATGTAGCTATGACTGAACAGGATATTATAATTGAGTGGGGCATCGATAACTTCAATGTCGATGAGAATAGTCTTTCCCCTGAGTTCTATGGGGACATTTTGGAAGATCCCTTTGGGAGACGATGGCCATCCATCATAAGCTCGTAAGGTAATGGCAGATGGTATGAGTTTGAGGGAACCAAGTTTCTGCCATACAGACTTGTACATAATGCATGTGGATGCACCTTCATTGATGATGCATTGATGAACTGTAATGTTCTGAATTTTCACTGGGATTTGAAAAGCGATTAAAGTGGGAAGGCAAGGTTCACCGCTGTCGAGATCAAATATAATGAGTCGAGTATTTGCGGGGTTGAATACCCCCAAGGAAGAAAGTAATGATTTCTGCTGAGTGGGACAAGTCTGAAGGACTTCTAAGACTGACATGGCAGCCAGAGATTGTGCTAAGTCATCAAACAAACTGTAATTATGAGCTTCCCTAGCCTATGGGTTGTGGACATTCCTGCGCAATGGGATGCGAGGGATGCAAAGAGGTGGTTCTGTGTTAGGGTGAGGATCACCAATGGGGGTCCCGTTGGTGCAGGGATTGTTTCTAGAGGAATGGGAGGAGACTCAGTGGGTGCATGGTACCGACGATTACGTGTTTGCAGAAGGATTTCTTCCTCACTGGTGAGGAGGATCGTGTGATCTATTGGATTGGTTGGATTGAGGTACTATCCCAACTGAGGTGGGGTAGGCTGCGTGTCATGTTGGGTGTTTATCACACCTTGGTGTGGAATAGGATTTTGTAGCACAAATAGGGGGGGTTGTTGCACGTATTGTTGTGGGGCCTGTTGAGGGGCAGGCGGTGCTGGGGGATGTGGTAGACTGCCTGAGTCTTTCAGCCATTTAAAATCAACGATTTGGGGGCAATGATGAGTATAATGACTGAACTCATCGCAAAGGGAATAAGGGAAGTTGGTTTTAATAGTATTGTTATTTCTCCCTTGACTCATGTTGTTATTTCCCCCCTGGGGGTTCTGATTCCCTTGATTCTGGTTGCCTCCAACCGGTTGGTTTTGTTGGGGTTGATTCTTTCCTTGGCCGAGGTTGTTATTGTTCCTGTTTCTTCCTTTCTATTTGGCATTATTCGACGGATGGGTTGGATTTGTTGTATTCAGTTGTTCGAAATTTTGATATTGCTGAATGGAAGAGGGTTGAACAAAATTCACCCCAACATGAGGGTGTGTGGCTTCCATGGGCTGTGGAGGACTAGGAAAGGGAAAGTACAGATTTTGTAGGGGATGTGATCCCTAAGGTACATAGGAAGGCATGGTGCTTTCTCTAGTACTCATAGTATAAGCTAAGGTAGAGGGGGTACCAGAACTTGTTTGGATAGGTGGATGTATTGGGGGTGCCGACGATGGCCCACTGAGGGGCGAAGGAATAGCAACAGGGTATGGGTGTTGATAAGGGGGTGGGGGGTAGTAAGAGGTTCTTGCATATGCTGGTGGATATTGAGGTGTGCCATACATTGGGGGTGGTTGGGGTTGAGGACTGTGGTGTGTGGTATTACCAATCAATCTATCTACTGAGTGAGACATCCCAGGTTTGTCTTGACCGAATGGCACAAGTTTGGGGAGGTTAGGAAGTACTATGTATATGTATCATGATTGTGAATAGATGAGGTCATATTGTTGAGCCTTACTAATGGCTTCTTCTTTGGATTGAGGGAAGGTGGAAGCTACATCTTTATCGAGGAGAGAGACAAGTGATCTGAGAAACCAGTCAAGACACTGTTGTTTGGTGGTTTAAGCTTTGCATAAACTACATCGCCTATGCCACTCATGAATGTGATTAGTGATATGTTTGGCTGAGGTTTGTTTGAAATTAGAGAGTAGTTCAAGACCATTGTCATGGCGGATTGGTAATTGGAAGAAGGTCAAAAATGCTTTGGCCGAGGACTTGAAAGTCGCGTGGGACCCTGATTTTTCATCTACTTACCATTTGGTAGATGGGCCAGTCAGTGTGCGTTGAAATAATCATAGTCTGATGGAATCATCTATAATTCTATTGGAAGAGCACCATAGGTGGAAAGTCATGACATGGCTGGCAGGGTCATCTCTCACCTTTCCCTCAAACTTGGGGATGTCTGAAGGTAGTTTGGTGGGCATTGCAGGCCATGTGGGGTCATGCAATATAGGATCATTGGTGAGTTTTCTTAGATCTT
Source organism: Picea engelmannii (assembly GCA_009831015.1). Lineage (NCBI taxonomy): Eukaryota > Viridiplantae > Streptophyta > Pinopsida > Pinales > Pinaceae > Picea > Picea engelmannii. The sequence goes on from ML809065.1 coordinate 82,420, forward strand.
GTATGTTAAGAGAGGCCAAATATGGCATCTGCAATGGGGGGGGGAGGATTAGCTCCAGCCATGGTGTAAGTGTGTTGTGAACCTGACCCTTGAGGGGGACTAGGTGGGTTGGTACTTCCTCCTTGAGAGGAAATTGGTCCTCTGCTTCCATGTAGAGGAGAGTGAGTGGACGGAGGGACTTGGGAAGTAGACCCAAGTAATGTAGAACCAAGGAAAGATGATCCTAGAATAGTGGCTCTCACAGGAGTGTGTGAAGGTGATGTCAATGAGTGGGAAAGACTAGAAGCTCCCCCTAAAATAGGAGGGAGGTTTAGTAAGCATCTAGAACGATGGGGGTTCTATGGGTCCCCTATGATGTCCGACTAGTTGAGTGGATGTGTGCAAAATGTGATGAGAGAAAGTAAACAAGAACCTTTGTTGTGAATGTTGAACTTTACATAATATATATATCTAAATCAAAATGTAATCAGAAGTGCATCATACATAAAGTGTTTTGAAAAAGAAGCATATATGTGGATAAGTGGGTTTTGTCCGCGTGAGGAATCAAAGAAAACAAATGCTCGTGTCCTAAAAGATGTAACATCCTTCCTCTCAAATAGCATTGGACCTTCCAATAGTACTCAACAGTGGGGTCTGAAGTCACTGGAAGAGAAACTAGTGAAGGATGAAATAATTGGTTATAATGAGGGGTAAAGGGGGCATATCCCGAAAGAACTGGCGATATTTCCCAATAGCCACACAAAATCCAATCAAGGTGCAATTGCAACCCACAATTGCCACCTAGGTAAATGTCCTAAAATTTGGTCACTAGGTACCTCGGTCAAAGTGAGGCATTTAGATTTTCGGCCTAAGAAATGGGTCATGGGTTGGATCTCATCCAAGAGGTGGGTGCCTCAAGGGGGGATGCACAGACAACCGAACCTCATACTTCAACCCTTAATGGGTATCTCCCTGCCTTATGGTGTTAGGAACACTTGACTTGGACGATTTTCAGTTCCCTTTGACAACTTCTATGGTTTTGACAATGTGAGAACCAGATAACGGGGAGTTATTTGGATGCCTATCCCCGAAATCCTACCTAGACTAAAAAATTTCTTTTGGCACCTCCTATGGAGGAAAACTTAGTGAGTTTTTAGAAAAATTTGAGATGTAGTTGTTTAGGAGGTTGGGGGTGTGAACTAACCTCGTTGAAATTAAATGGGAGTGGATAGTTTTGTCAAGAAAAGGGTGGGGTGTTTCGAAATCCCTTTGGAGGAAACTTACTTTGACCTCCACATTTCAAGAAGAAACTATGTGAGTAATAAGTGACTTTTGTGTGTGAATGAGTGAAAGTGTGCCAATGTTTTAATGAATTAGGTGTCACCTTGCTGCATGTGGACTTTGCTTGGTCCTTATAAGTGTTGATTACCTAATTAACTAAGTGCCTTTGGTACAACCTTGCGTAATTCAAAAGTCCCTAGGAAGCTAGAATGTGGACATGTGGGTCTGTTACTATTCCTTTAACTCCCTATTGTGATGTAATCCAAGAAAATATTTGAAACTATCCTAGATTGTGATCATGTGGGCATGTATTGGCCCATTACAAAAGCTTTAGACTTCCCTAGTGATTTAATCTAAGAAAGTAAATTTCAACACTATCTTATCTTTGTGGCATGTGGGCATGTATGGGCCCGTTACAATATTAAGATGTGTTTTGAAAAAGGAAACTAAGAGGAGTCCCAAGAAGGGTTGTCGTCCTCTCCTAAAGGTTTTAATCTTTTTAAGGGAGATGAAATTGTCCCACAATCTTTTTCTGATTCTCAAGGTCGCTTGGAAGCGCGAGAGAAGACCATACTAAGTGATTGTTATCCAACTTCTAGTCCCAATGCAAGTTAGATGTGATTGCAAATGATTTCCAACTTATATTTTTAGTCAAAGCAAGCCATCCATGTGGAAAAAATGAAAGCAAAAGAGGAAATAATGATTTTAAACCTCCTAAGTGCCTATGTGTTTTGAATAATCCATTTATATGAAGAGGGGACTAAGTGTGGTGCATCTTAAAACATGCATGAAATCACTTTTAAGAAGGCTAAAGGCCTTCCCCAAATCTAAAAAACCTTACAATGTGTAATTTTAGCACAAGTGCGCGGGTCTCAGTGGATACATAGGTGCACTGAGAGCATGTGCGCAGACCAAAATGAGCTAATGGGCGCAGGTGTGTAGAACAGAACATTGACTTAGGTGCATGTGTGCATGATGCACGTCTGTGGGCCAAAAAACCCACGCACAGATGACACACAACCGTGAATGAAAATTCTAGATGGAATTCTCTCAATTCAACTTGGAATTGGATGATTTGCAGTTCGACTTAGGCCGGTTAATGCACCTGCAAGTTAAATAAACCAAAAGACGAGCTAGAAAAACCCAAATGGGGTAGGAAATTGATACCTTTCCCTAGTGGAGTCGCCAATCTGTTGCACCTCTTTCGTCACCTTAGTGAGAAAAATAGAGGTGCTTGCAAGCTTAGTTGGGTTTGCTAAGCAGGACAGCTGTAAGGAAAAGGGTTAGAGAAAGAAATATAAAAGAACGACTAAGAATTAAACTAAGAAATAAAACAACAACTAAACTAATGAGCATAGGGACATAAGGACAAAAGAAACAATGATACCCATGTCACCAATGATAAGGCTGATGTTAGTGAAATAAAACACCAAGAATAAAGAGGAATATGAGTCCCTTCTTCCTCCAAGGGAGGGCTCTTGGACCCCCATAAATAAGCTCTTCTTACAACTATGAAAATGAAAATGGTGAAAGAATTCTTTGCTAATCCACTCAAGGGGTGAGATGGATTGCCCAATGCAATGATGCTAGTATACTCTTGATGGGAATAGAGGATTCCTCAAGAGAATAGTGGAAGCATAACTTTTCTATTGAATTCCTTGAAAAATGAAGTGCATCCATGGCCTTTTTATAGCATTTCTTTGAAGTATTGTCCAACTAGTTTGTAGTGTGTAAAGAGGCTAATTAGGGCATTTCTAGGTCTTTGACCAGCCACCCAGTCGAATCCAGTCCAAATTTGAGTGTCAAATCAACTTGGAAGCTGAACCAGAAGTGGGTGGGAGGCCGACCACTCTCATAAATGCATCGTTTCTCAGGTGCACGGATTTTTGTGTCAACAGTCGTGCATTGTGCGCATGTGCACGATTCTTACGTTTCTATTTTGTGCATGTGCACGTGTGCCCTATGTATTTATAGCGCCCTTTAATTTTGTCACTAGTTGTATAGTTTTTGACCCTTTGTAAATGCTTTTGTGGTAATTTTGGTCCATGGGTGACCTCATAACTATTTGACGATGTTGAATTCTTGTAATCATTTGCGAATGAAATTTTAGTGATAACAACCACGTCATTCGATCCCATACTACTCCGGGAGAACTTCATGCTTCACAATCCAAAACTCCCGAGGTGTTGAAGTCCCGAAGTGACGAGATACTGCCACATCAACCAGGGTTGTACTACTCTGGGAGAACTTCATGCCTTACTTACCAAACTCTCGAAGTTTTGAAGTCCCGAAGTTACAAGAGACTACCATGCCAACTGGGCCAATACTACTCCAGGAGAACTTCATGCTTCACAATCCAAAACTCCCGAAGTGTCGAAGTCCCAAAGTAACAAGAGACTACTACGTCAACCGGGCCCGTACTACTCTGGGAGAACTTCATGCTTCACAATCCAAAACTCCCAAAGTCCCGAAGTGACGAGAGATTTCCACGTCAACGGGGCCCATACTACTCTGAGAAAACTTCATGCTTCACAATCCAAAACTCCTGAAGCCCGAAGTGCCGAAGCACATGGAAACCATCAGTTGAGACATGGGGCACACTCATCAACCATGAAACATGGTACACATTTATGGACATTTGGTTGTGTCATTCGTTCATTTCCACATGACATGTGTCACCCTTCTTTCCATGACACATCAGAAAAATGACGTCAGGTCACCACGTTAGATTTGGGAGATCATCCTCTGGGAGGTATTCCTGCTTAGCATTCAAAGCTTCTGAATGTCAAAGTTGGCACCATCTATAAACTTGGTTAAAGGGATTCTGGATTTGGTTGACAAATAAGCTTCATCATGGCGCTAAAATAAAAGGATTACCGAGATCACAGATTGCAACAATATCAACAGACGAGAGCGATTGTGAGGGGAAAAGTTGCATAAGGTTTAATTTTGAAGAGAGATCCATCAATTTAAACTGCAGTTTTCTCTCTAGAGTACGTGGCATCACCAGGTGCATTGTGGGATGAAAAGCGGGTTACCTCAAAACCACTTCCTCATGCCCCCGCAAAATAGAAAAGTATACAAGAGAATTTTGTAATTTATTTTATTGGATTATTATTTGAACATTGGACCATTAGAACCTTGGCACGACCATCGTCTTCCACTTGCAGCTCAACAGTACACCAACTGCACGCCATTTTCGCTCATTTCCAAGTATTTTCATCACTACCATGGATCCCATCATAACCTCAGTAGTAGAACAAGTGGCAAAGAACGAGACCGAAACACCAGGGAGCCAGAATCTGGATCTCGAAACGATTTCTTGCTTATCATTGTAATCAGTTTCAAAACCGAAATGTTTCTTTCTTATCATTGTAACCGGTTTCAAACTGAAGAAACTCAGATTGCATAAATATTAGGAGTTTCAAATGTATTAGGGGCTAACAGAAGTACAAGGGCACGATTTTAGCTATTTGGAACTTGAATGTAATTTTCTGAAGCTGAATAGAATACACATGCAGATGTCCTGAAATTTCCATGAAAATATTCTAATGGTGGTGGCTTGAGTTCCATCTTCTTTCTTCGTATGTATTTCCCATGTTCTTAAATTCCATTTTCATTGTCTTCTATTTAAATTGGATAGTTAAAGACCCGTAATTCATCTTTTGATGATCTCGGCTGAAGCAATTTAAACTATGTTAAGTTCTTCCTAACTAACTTAGAATTCATTTTATTTAATGCTCTGATGCAGTTATGTGTTTTTTGTTTCTTCTTACACTATGCAAATTAAAATCTATAACTCAGATTCATCACCCCATTTAGCCTTTATCCTCTGGAGAGTTCAATCGACCAATCATTTCTTTCATTTGTTTTCATAATTTTAACTCCATATCCCTAGTCATCCCTCCCCTTCCTTTCAGCAGGATTATAAAAAACCCTTCAAAGCAACAAAACCTAGCCATTGATTGTTAAAGAAAAATCATTTGTTAAATACCATGTGACATGAGAGATCCCTCTTTGAGCTAAGCATTCTAGTACCCAACTCTAAATTTGGTTTGTAGGTTACCTATGTCATTTGTTTTATCATCCGAACAAAGTTATAGAGTGCTAACATTTTGGCGTCGTTGCTGGGGACAAAACTGAAGATTTTCCCTGAGTAAAGAACGATTTAAAAATTCAGATTTGATTCTTGAGGCTGACAGTGAATCAAACACCTTATTATATGAGACTAAATTTACCCCGACGAATCCATTATAAAGAGACTGGTAGCATAAATTAGTTTGAGCATGAAATCCTGGCTCCCAAGAAAATTCATACTAGAAGAAATCTAGTCCCAGAAGCAATAATCCTTATGTCTGATACTAAGAAAATTATACACAAAATAAAAGAAAGGCCAATAAGCCCAATTTTTTGTCTAGACATAAATCTATCTCTTCCCAAAGATGGAGTAAAAAGCATCGAAAACCTTGATTTTGATTTGAAATTTGAGCAAACTCTATTCAGAACTAAATCTGAGTCCAGTTTGAACGAAATCACCTTTGATGAGAAGAGGTTCCAAAGTTTAATTTTAGCTGCCTCTATTATACCTATTGTGATTCCTATTCAAAACAATCAACCACTTCAATTCCTTATTGGAACCATGGAATCTAGGTTTTCTCCTGTTGTTCTACCTGCCCAGTTACATGATTTACCCCGGGACTATAATCAGAGGATTACGTTGTATGATGTTGAAGGTAATGTGTCAGCCCAAAAACACTTAGACTGGTTCAATGATTTTGTATACCTAGGATAAGTAGATTATGAAGATGCAAAAATGAGACTATTTTCATAAAGTCTCCCAGGTGAAGTTAGAAAATGGTTCAGAGCTCTCCCAACAGCAAGTATCCTAGATTTTGAGCCCTTTGAAATAGGTTTTCTTGCAAAGTGGGGTGACAAGAAGAACCCCAATCAGTTTCTAACCCAGTACAACATGAGAAGGTCACCTGATGAAATGGTACAAGATTTTTCAGTTAGTTTTATCAAAGTCTACAACCCAATTCCTATTGAAGTAAAACCTCCTCCTAGGGCTGCTCAACTTAGATATGTTGATTCCTTTGAAAGTGAATTTTCTTTTTTGTTAAGGGAAAGGAGATCCAATTCACTAGATGATATGATGAGTGATGCAATAGAAGTTGAAGTAAATCTAATGGCTTCAAGAAAGATCAAATATAATTCTAACATAGACACAAACAAGGTCCAAGATAAGGCACAACCTTCAACCTCACAATCATCAGAAGAGAGGTTTGAGTTGATGATGAATACCATGGAGAAAATCATGGAAAGGATGTCTTTAAATAATAATCCTAACACCAGAGAGAAGACTGAAGTTCCACCCGGGAATCAAAGGAGACCAGTAGTTCTACAAGTCATACAAAGAGATCATAGGAACCAGGGTGATCGGCAAATAAGACCTCCTTTTCAAAATAATTACGTAAATGAAAATCTTGACGAAACTTTTGAAGACAATATGCATTGTTGTGATGGTGATGAAATAGAGGTGTTCTTAACTAAATAAGAACATCATCAGTTCATGGATGCAAATGAAATATTCATGCATGATAATAATGAAAGGTTGTTAGTGGAAAATGAATATTACCAGACAGGACTGCAGAATTTCATCATGCAATTTCATAAACAATATAATATTTTAAACAAAAAGGTTCCTGCAAATACTCCAAAGGGAAATCCTACCAAAGAATCTCAAAATAATACACCTTCTTCAAGTCATCCTAAGAAGGATTCTATTAGGAAGGATGTTGTGGAGAAAGGAAAGCAAAAGGAATAACCTCCAAAGAAAGTATCTAAACCAAGAAAGGAGATAGTCATCAAAGAGGTAGAAAAAACCTCATCCTCCTTTGACTTTGAAAGTGAGATGGCGAAAATTAAAATATTTGTTCCATTCAATGAACTGATAAAGAATAGTGTATATAGAAATCAGATCATTAAGATGCTCAAGATGGAAGGAACTTCTGATACTTTAAATATACAAGATGATCATCCTGACATCTTGTTTGGCCCATGTGTAGAGGAGAGTAGTGATGATGATGAGGTCGCTACTTTCTATGTTAGTATGAAGATTCATGATATGACATTTCATAATACTATGTTGGATTCAGGAGTATCCCATAATATGATTCCCAAGGTGGTCATGGACCAATTGGGTATGGACATCACTTCTAGCAGGAAAACCTCCCTATGGTTACACTAGGGTTTACAATGTAGGAATAACAATAATGGTTTAAAAGTCTCCTACTTCTCTAACTACCCAAAACATATCCTAGACTCATACACAAAAAATAAATTGAGAAGGATCAGGTAACTGTACCTCTACTCAGCATTTGGTTACGATTCTCTCGTGCTTGATAGCTTCACTTAGTGAAAACCTCCTCCCAAGGCTGACCTGCATTCAAAAACAAACAAACAAAAAGCTACAAGCATGAATTTCATATATCAATAAGGGTTAGACATTAGAATAAAAACATAAATCAAATGAAAACATTCGACACATCATGTTTTGCGACAAGAAAAGTACTTCTTTTATTGATAATACAATGATCACTTACAACCAAAGTCGACTACTGCTCCACGAACCTGGTCCAGGCTCCTCTTCACCAAGATCCAAGTGCACCTATGTGTATCTTTGTTGGCACAGGGGCGGACCTAGGGTTCAATGCTACAACAACGCACCAACAAAATGCTAACTACCGGCCCTTTCGGCAACACCTACGAAGCAGATGAAGTCTCACCCAAGGTAGAGGCAGGGGTGGTTGCAAGACTCAAGTTTCTGCAACCTTAGCTAGGACACAGATCTGTGATTATACAATTTACTCAAGCACTTAGCACCATTAGTTCCTCAATATACAGTCAATAACCACTTCGCTTATAAGACATAACTTCGCAACATTCACACTAATCTACGGTATTCAAGCACTTAGCATATACAAATGGATCAGAATGAGCATATAAAACACTAAGCATGAATATCTAGATCATATCTAACATTATCACATATAATAAGCACCAAGAATGAATAGATCTATCTAAACATATCAGAGCATTTCACATATAATATGTAAATACATCAAGACAAAGCACAAAGCACATCACACAGGATTTATGAGGTTCACCCCCACCCTGGGGCTACGTCCACCAACTCTTCTTATTTATTGTCTTCAGTCAATCGGTTATAAGCACAGAGCCTCAAAAACCTTACTCCACACAGGACAAAATATTTGTGCAGCTAGCTAGATCCTTCTTCCTTGCGTTATAGCACAAAGCCTTCTACAGTATTTCATGGGGACTTTCACTCAGCTCTACTAGTCTCACATAGTATGCACATAACACTTACAATCCTTTGATTACACAGTTCTAGCACTTAGACATTCCTTTTTCACTTAGCATAACGACCTCTTTCTATATTTCCTATCCTTCTATATATACATTACAAAATAGGCCTAAACATGGGTAAACCCATGGGCCGACATCCTATTCCTATTACATATTCCCAAAAACCCAAAAAGGGGCCCAAAAGGGGGCCAAGATCCCGTGATCTCTGCTTCGACTTGCGCTCCTCCTTCGATAGGCTATCAAAGTCCCAAAATAGGTCAACATGACCAAGAAACTCCCAAAACATGATCAAGGGCCAACCAGCCCCCAACACTCACTTGTGACTCATCCCGAGTCACTTAGGTCTGATCACCTCTGCCTCGAACGGCTCGATCTTGGCTCGAGATGCTTCAACTTGTTTCTTTTCTATGGCTTCTTGTTCAGTGAACTCTTGGATCACTACGTCGTTCACTAGACCTTCTAGGCATTATTTTGCTATGAGGACGACCTTTTCTAGCTCTGATCCTTGGCTCTCAACCTCTGTAAACAACAAACATGCCTTATCTTGCATAGGTTGAAGTCATTGACTGACTTCCATCACTTTTCTTTGAATCATATGGATATGATGTTGAGCTATGCATTGTTCATGAGACCTCTTCATCCTTTCTACAATTGACAAGGCCTTCAGCTGCGCCTCTAGTGTATCTGTCTTCTGCTTCTCTTGTTGGAGTTGGGACTCAGTGTCTGCAAATCCAAATTTTCAATGAGTTTTTCATAGGTTTGGGCACTGTGGTTACTGAGCTTCTTGCACTCTAAGGCAAGAGATTTTAATCTGTCAACTGCGTTGCAGGTAGCTTATTCTCTTTGGTTCCTTATCCCCTGTGGGGTTTTAGGTACTACGTGGAGCTCTAAGTCTTTGTTGTTGTAGCTTCTGGATTTCCTCTTCCAGTTGTGCCACCTGATCCTTGGCTCTCAACCTCTGTAAACAACAAACATGCCTTATCTTGCATAGGTTGAAGTCATTGACTGAATTCCATCACTTTTCTTTGAATCATATGGATATGATGTTGAGATATGCATTGTTCATGAGACCTCTTCATCCTTTCTACAATTGACAAGGCCTTCAGCTGTGCCTCTAGTGTATTTGTCTTCTTCTTCTCTTGTTGGAGTTGGGACTCAGTGTCTGCAAATCCAAATTTTCAATGAGTTTTTCATAGGTTTGGGCACTGTGGTTACTGAGCTGCTTGCACTCCAAGGCAAGAGATTTTAATCTGTCAACTGCGTTGCAGGTAGCTTCTTCTCTTTGGTTCCTTATCCCCTGTGGGGTTTTAGGTACTACGTGGAGCTCTAAGTCTGCGTTGTTGTAGCTTCTGGATTTCCTCTTCCAGTTGTGCCACCTGATCCTTGGCTCTCAACCTCTGTAAACAACAAACATGCCTTATCTTGCATAGGTTGAAGTCATTGACTGACTTCCATCACTTTTCTTTGAATCATATGGATATGATGTTGAGCTATGCATTGTTCATGAGACCTCTTCATCCTTTCTACAATTGACAAGGCCTTCATTTGAGCCTCTAGTGTATCTGTCTTTTGCTTCTCTTGTTGGAGTTGCGACTCAGTGTCTGCAAATCCAAATTTTCAGTGAGTTTTTCATAGGTTTGGGCACTGCGGTTACTGAGCTACTTGCACTCCAAGGCAAGAGATTTTAATCTGTCAACTGTGCTGCAGGTAGCTTCTTCTCTTTGGTTCCTTATCCCCTGTGGGGTTTTAGGTACTGCGTGGAGCTCTAAGTCTGCGTTGTTGTAGCTTCTAGATTTCCTCTTCTAGTTGTGCCACCTGTTGTGGAACTTGTTCCTCGGTCTGTACTTCGATGACTGTCATAGAGCTAAGTTCTCTGTTGACTCTTTCCTTAACTTCAAGTTGCTCGACGAGCAACTGTTCCTTTATTTGTTGTAGCTCCTCTTTTTATTCATCCCATTTCACTTGGAGAGCAAGCTTTTCCTTTTCTATAGTACTTCTTTGGTCCTCAAGGTGTTTCTGTACTTGTGCTAAAGCCTGGGTGGCTTGTGTTGTTTCTTCCTAGGCTTGTCGAAGCTGAGCTTCAACTGTATCATCAATGTGATGTAATTGGGTGGGGTCATCACCTAGTTCTAGTGTTCCAACTATTAGGGGCACAGTGGATACTGTGCGGCTAGACTATAGTGCCTGCTACATGACTTGGAGTTCATCCTTGATGTGACTGAACACCTCTTCCTTCTTAGCTTCTTTCTTCTCTCCTATCTCCAACAAAGCATCATTCAGTGCTGTGACAATGAAGTCGAAGTTGTCTAAGCTGAGGGTGGTCTCAAATTTGGTTATGGTTGCATTCATTTTCTTCCTTGAAGAAGGTTTCGGAGGGGAAACCTTCCTTTTCTTCGAGGGATCCTCCTCATCTCTTGGTGGTGTAACCTCTCCTTTCTTCTATTCGACTTCTGTGAGAACAAGAGCACAATGATCATTGTATAAACTTGGCTTAGTCTATGGGCTCAAATTCTCGATTGGAAAAAGTGTTCTCGGTGCATGGCGCAATGAGCTAAATAGGTAATTTGGCAATGGTTGGCTTGCAATAGGTATGGACCTCCATTAAATCTTGTTCGATCCATTATGGCATAGTCCAACAGTCTAATGATGAAAGTTTATTCCTTTTCTGTCTGTTCGGAGCGGAAGTCGAACAGATATATTGGCCCCAACGGCTATATTTCTTCGTCATGGCGAAGTGCCACATGTCATTGTTCTAATATCTCGACGAAGCTCCAATTCTGCAATTTTTCTTTCTGCGAGGTCTCCTCTATAACCTCCTATAAAATTTCAGTATTATCCCTCTTCTTTCTTAATTTTCTAGCCTTCTTTCCAGTGAGCTTCGTCTCGATAATGCTTTTCTCATTCTGGTTCTTTTCTTTTTTGGTCTTAGTTACTTCACGTTGTTGAAATTATTTCCTAGGGTTCCTAGATAATACTTCTTCTTTGTCTGGGATAGGTAATTCAATCTTATGAGGATCCTCTAGTATTCTCTTAGCTTCAACATCCGAGTTGCTAGTATTAAATATCTGTGATCTGCTCTCCTGCTCCTCAATCAAGTGCACGATCCTTCTGGTCATAAAGTATTTTAACTCTTTCTTCTTTTGTTCCAAAACTTCTTCTTCTTCCTTTTGTTGGGCTTGGTCTCTATCAATCCAAGAATTTCCTATTAACATGGTAAATGGGGTGTTGTCTTCAATGAATTTAATAATCTCAAAGTATTCTTCTGTCGAAGTTCCATTGACAGTCATAGGTCTCCAAGCGAGCCTTCCACATAGGTTTACTATCTTTCCTCTGAATAAACTTATTCCTCCTAGTGAAGGGATCATAGAATGCCTTCCTATAGCTTCCCAGGTTCTCACTGTCATGATACTCACCTATGTTTCCTCATCCAGAACACAGTCAATGTCGAAGTCTCCTATTATTTCTTCAATGCATTCCTTTTCTTTGAATATCTCTAATAAGTTGGCATGTCGATCATCATTTAGGGTTTCTTTCATCTGTAGCAATTCTTTCTTTGATTCTTTCTGAGGCTCATTTGTAGGTTTTGGATCTACCTTAGGGTTTTCTTGATTCAGGTTCATTCTTTCAAGCTTAGCAATCATTTTGGGGCAGTCCAATACTTCATGGTCTAGAGATTTACAACAAAGACAACTAGATCTTCCGCTAGGGTATTCCTTAGCAAGATGTCTCGGTCTTCTGCAACTGTAACAGAGGGTTAATCCTCTCTTCCTTTTAAATGATCCCCAACTTCTTATGTATTGGACACTAGGATCATGGGAGCTAACCTGCAACAAATTCTTTCTAGGATCCTGCATCCATTTGTTAGTCCGAGCATTCTCTCTTTGCATAGGTATAATATATATTTCACTATTCTTATCAGATCTACTCATATCAAATATTGTTTTATCTATTAATAATCTATCGTTCAAACTAGGACAGACTCTATTAAGCAGACCTAGATCCATATTCTAGAAACAAAAATTTCCACTTATCTTACTTCTACAAAGCTTCCAGATATTAAAACTTTTAACTATTATTACCTTTATCAGATCATAGAGCTTGCAGATCTTACCTCTTTTGATCAGAGATTCTTACTTTTACCTTTCTTTAGAGTGCCAAGCATTCATATCTTGCTTCTTTCCTTCAGATCTGATCTTCTTTTCTTCATATCGGGCTTCTTTATTTCATATATGACCTTCTCTCTTTAGCATAGAGCTTTACAGATCAAGTAGAATACTACACACTAGGGAATAGATCTATGCACAGAGCTTCCCCAATTTCAGGATGAATCTTTGCACAGAGCTTCCTCTTTCTCAGTTCCCAACAATCACAGTTTCAAGTCTCGGCAACAAAACCATTTTTTGGCACAGGGGCAGACCCATGGTTCAACGCTACAACAACACACCAACAAAAACCTAACTACTATCCCTTTTTGTAACACCTGCAAAGCAGATGAAGTCTCACTTGAGATAGAGGTAGGGGTGGTTGCATGACTCAAGTGTCTACAACCTTAGCCGGGATATAGATCTGTGATTATACATCTTACTGGAGCACTTAGCAACATTAGTTCCTCAATATATAGTCAATAACCACTTCTCTTATAAGACAGAACTTTGCAGCATTCACACTAATATATGGTATTCAAGAACTTAGCATATACAAATGGATCAGAATGAGCATATCAAACACTAAGCATGAATATCTAGATCAAATCTAACACTCTCACATATAATAAGCACCAAGCATGAATAGATCTATCTAAACATATCAAATCATTTCACATATAATATGTAAATACATCAAGACAAAGCACAAAGCACATCACACAGGGTTTACGTGGTTCACCCTCACCCTAGGGCTATGTCCACCAACTCTTGTTCTTTATTGTCTTCAATCAATCGGTTACAAGCACAGAGCCTCAAAACCCTTACTTCGCACAGGACATAAGATTTGCACAACTATCTAGATCCTTCTTCCTTGTGTTTTAGCACAAATCCTTCTACAGTATTTCATGGGGACTTGCACTCAACTCTACTAGTCTCACATAGTATGCACAGAACACTAACAATCATTTGATCACATAGATCTAACACTTAGCCATTCCTTTTTCACTTAGCACACCGACCTCTTTCTATATTGCCTATCCTTCTATATATACATTACAAAATAGGCCTAAACATGGGTAAACCCATGGGCCGACATTCTATTCCTGTTACATATTCCCAAAAACCCAAAAAGGGGGCCAAGATTCCATGATCTCTGCTTCGACTTGCACTCCTCCTTTGACAGGCTATCGAAGTCCCAAAATAGGTCAACATGACCAAGAAACTCCCAAAACTTGGTCAAGGGCCAACAATATTTCTCCTCTCAACCTTCTTCTTGGGAAATGAAATGGGTTCTGATGGAGGAAAGAGGGAAAAATGAGGAATTCTGAGGCAATTCTCACAACAAGGCTGCAAATGCTTGGGGCAAGGAGGGGATGTGAAATGGGCAGAGTTTCATTGTTCTTGTGTCTAGATGTGGAATGATACCCCAACACCTCCTTTTATATGACAAAAGGATGGATATTTGGTTGGGTGATAGGCTATAGGCAGTGGATTAGTTGGGAAACTACCCAATATCCCGTAATCTCAACGAATTCCTTGCAACGTTTTCAAGTATATGCGGGTTGTAGTGGTGTAAGGCACGTACATCTTCAAAAATTCATTTTTTTAGAAGAACAACTTAGTGATGGCTTGGAAAAAAATGAAAGTAAGAGGGCCAAATTCCATGTATGAATATGTAGAGTAATTTAGGGTTATAACATATGCCCCCTAATATGTGAGGTCAGAAGAGCATCTGATGGCTGAAATACATTGCAATCTTCATCAATGTATGAAACGAGTGAGCCCGGGACCAGAGTTCGAGAGGTGCCATCTGCAAAAATAACAATTGTCTCTCTGAGGTGGGCATACCCATGCTCGGGATGAAATAAATCATGGCTACCAATCAAATACACTGTAGATCCATGTCATATAACTATATAAAGTGTAGTTGCGAGAAATACACAACGGATCTACATCTCAAAATGAAATAAACACAAGTATAGTATCCATGTTCAAAAATCCAATAACGCTTGATGGTTGGAGATGAGGTCTTCAGAGATCGAGCAACAACTTAAATATCTTCAATAATTGGGTAGGAGTGCAACGTGAGTGTATGAATTCACTACCCAGAGGTCTTCGACGACTCGTCGAGAAAATACAAGAGGATCTCGATGATCAAGCAGAGAACTTTATTGATTTCTAACAAGGATTTGATTGGAATTTTGGGATGGTCGGGCATGAAGGAAAGAGACAAATTGCAGAAAGGTCAAATCAGGCTGGGTGAAAATTCCCTTGGACAAGATCATGAAAGATGATCAAACTCAGGAAGCATGACATTGACATAAGTTCACGATGCAGGAGGCAACACAAACTCCATGTGTTTGGAAGAGTAACCAAATGGAGGAGGACACATCTCTATGTTGCGAGAAAAACTTCCTGAGGTCATATTAGATCCCAAATCTTGATGAACAATCAAAAGGATGTGATTTTTCCAAGGGAGACTCATTGTGCTACCAAAAAAAAGAATATATATTTCCCGTCCCCTCTTTTTGGGTTATTTTTTTTTTTTTTTTCTTTTTCAATTTTTTAAAGAGCTTGAAAAAGAATATAAGAATGCTACGTTAAAAAGGAGGAATGAGTGTCACAAGCATAGTAGTTCCAAGAGAAAGGAACACACTAATGCGTAGAGCAATGAGACATGTGAAGGAAAAGGACACTTGGGGAAACTTCCTCCATTGGTCAAGGTGTCAGGTCATAGAGGCAAAGTGCTACAAGGCTTGCGTATAAGGCATGCTTCAAAGGTTCAGTTGAGAGCAATATGGAGATGACATTAGGCAAAAATACGCAGAGATGCAAATACGATTAGCAAGACATAATGAAACCCCCTTCAATGTAATTTTAACGAGCCCAGAGAAGATAAGGTTGGTATTTTTTTCACGTTTAGAGAGTCTAAAAAAAGGTAAAATAAGACTCCACTGGGGTACCTTTTTCGAAAATAGTCTAGTTGGTTTGAAAAAGGGGTAAACTAGCACCGAAAATATGTCTATTCAAAACCATTTTAATGAGTCTGACAAAGACAAGATCACTTGACAATCTTTTCAATTTTAAGAAGTCTGAAAAGAGATTAACTATGGACACACTGCCTTTTTCTAGATTTAGTATCCTTAGCCTAAAAAAGTAGAAAATGTACTGAGGAGAACTCTCCCGGTGAGACGAATATCCCGAGGTGTACCTTTTTCCTCCATAATCTACAGGCCGGAAAAAGGGGTAAACTCATGCCAGTAGATGTTCTTCTGGACCAATTTTAACGAGTGTGAAGGAACAAGGTCACTCGACGATATTTTCAATTTTATGGAGTCTGAAAAGAGCTTAACTCTAGACTCTGTGGGGGATGTTCTTCTAGACCAATTTAACGAGTGTGAAGGAACAAGGTCACTCAACGATCTTTTCAATTTTAGGGAGTCCATAAAGAGCTTAACTATGGACTCCTTAGGGGTTCATTTTTCGTAAATTTAGTCCCTTAGGTCCGAAAAATGGTTAAACTTATACCTGAGAATACTCTTCCAACAAACCGACATTCCTAGAGTATACCTTTGTTTGTAAAAATTGACCAACCGAACCGAAAAAGGGGTAAAATATCGCTGGAAAGATGTTCCTTCAAGTTTTAGTTTGGCGAGCGTGAAGGAAAACAAGATCATTCAAAAATATTTTCATGTTTAGAGAGTCTAAAAAGGGATGAAAGAAGACTCCAAGAAGTTACTTTTCTCAGTTAATCCAAACAAGATTGAAAAGCATAAATGTAGTCTCGTCGGATGTTGCTTTCGGATCTCAAAGCGAGCTTGAAAGACAACAAAGCATGCTCATTTTTGGAGTCTCGAGGGTGAGGCCAAGAGTGTTGATGCATCAGAAAAATGAGGCTCAATCTCATAATCATGACAGGACTAACAAGGACTTCCTAGCCTAAAGTCATTAGAGACAGCATGGACACCAAAATCCAACAAGGATCTATCTTGGGAATCCATGTAAAGGTAGGCTCTACCAATTAATCACAACACTTCTAAACCAGCAATGACGGTTCAGTGTCACACTTCGGTGGGATCGATCCTATGGTAAAGTGTAATAGACAACGAGATGCAAAAAATGGAGGTGGAATCCTAACTCATATGCAAAAAGTTGGAAAAATGAATTTTACCAAAGGACCTTTGGTAAAATTCTGGTAAAATGTGCATCGTAACATCCAACAAGAAACCCAAGAACCAAATTAAATGATTTTCAATCTAGAAAAATTGACAAAAGGGTTAAAAAAAGTGGCAAAAAAGGCCAAAAAAGTCTATAAATAGAAGTTGACAGCTCATTTTCACCATTGCAATTTGAAAATTAACCAAAAGGTAAAAAATACCCCTTTGTTAAAAGAGTTGATTCTGGGAGCTTCATAAGACTAAACGAACTTCCAGTCAGACCAAGTAGGTATAAACTCATCCCTATTGCATTTCAATACTTCAATTATGCATTGTTTTTAGTTTTTGGGGGGGCACACCCTCTTAAAAAAGGGAGGCCCTACGTGTACGCGGGCTGTCTAAGGACATCCCACGTATGTATGCAGGCAAAGAACAGTCTTCCAGTGTACATACACGAGTATGTACAAAACAACCCACGTACACCCTCAAAAGTGTGGAAAAAAAACAACATGCAAGGGCTAACTCACTTTTAAATTGTCCTGGAACAGGATGTATGTCCACTGGAGGGAGAGGGAACACGAGGAAATTGACATCTTGGTCAATGATGACCCTGCTACTATCGTCGTATTGAAACAATGTGAGTTATGGAATTTCTATTGGTGTCCATTCATGAGGGCATAACCCAGGCTACTGAATGCCCTGGTGGATTACTGACACCCTAAAGTAGAGGCGTTCATGCTTGAGGGGGAGTCGTTGACTCCAATGACTGAGGACATTTATTTCTTGATTGGACTCTCAAGGAGAGGGGAACCATTCAACCTACGTACGTTTCCTCCTGGGCCCTTCAACATCGTCGACTACATCGAGATGCATTGCGAGGTCGACAGTGAGAAAGTAGGTTCTTAGGTGCCCATCCATAATATCACCAATTTGTCATTGAAGGTGATCATTTTTCTTGTTGGGAGGATCACTGGATCCATGGCCCTACACCAGGCTTCCCGGGATCAGATGTATTGTGCAATGCAGTGCCTAGATGAAAAAATATTTGACTAGAGCACAGCCATGCTTGACTGCATGAAGAGGCATCTTACAGAGTGTCGAGAGCATAGCAACAAGAACTTTGGGTTCGATACCATTTTGTGCTCGTTCTTCTTTGAGAGGGTACCTAGTCTGAGTCCCAGAGAGACTATATAGGGGCATATGGCCTCTTTCCTATAGGTATGTAGATGGGTAGCCTTGTTTCCATGACAAGGGGGAGGAAGGACCATAGAGGCCTTTGATGACAAGATATTCAACTGGTGGGCACAACAGATTCTAGTGATAGAGGACTACCCGTATGCTGGAATAAACTTTTCTAGGGATCCGAACATGCCCGTACCTCCTGAGGAGGAGCGAGGAGAGATAAGTATGTGTTTTAAAGTTATTTTTTAGTTTCTTTTATATATATCATTTTTATATGCATCAGAGTGTTTGACAACTATGTATATGTTATGTACAAATGTGGGACCAGTGTGCCCGACAGACTTCTCGAGGACTAGGTGGTGTCCTCAACCAGAGGCAATACCAACAGTAGCCATTGGACCAATAGGCATAGGCGGACCTCCAGTTGGAGAGGCTGATAGAGTTTTGAGACATGTGGAGTGGAACCTCACCGCCCTCACTCATGCAGTTCCCATGGTTGAGATCAAGGATCTCCCACCATTGATGTAGCCTCATTTATTTGGGGTGCTAGGGACTTGGGTCCAACTCTTCCAGCATTTGGAAAACACCGTTGTTCACTACAGTAGGGCCAATATGCCCCAAGCTTAGATAGGATGGACTATCATGTGTCAAGGGAAAGTTTTGTATATTTTTAGGGCATAAGCCCTATGATGTATACCGGATTTTTTTTGAGGCATTCACGCCCACATATGTACTCTGACAATTTTCGATATATATATATATATATATATACATCTTTTTATTTGTATTATGGATCATATTTTTTACAATTGTATGTACATGTGTATGTGCATGCTTCTTTTTATGTGTGTGAAATATGCCAATATAATACTTGATTAGCTAGAGTATCTATCATTTGATTTAATCTCCTAGGAACATGGATGTATGTAATTTAATCAAAGAAAAGTTCTAAGAGACGTATGTTAAGGAAATTTCGGTGTAAAGTAGGATCATAAATGCGATAAAACCCATTTAATTGGCACACAAACAGCTGGGAATCTAAGTAGACTCGGAGGTGAGAGATACCATAAGACAAAGTGTCACGAAGAAACTCTATCACTACATTGTACTTGGTGAAATTATTTGTGGTATCACCTAGACAGATACCGCTGGAAGATAGAAAATAGCCTTGAGGCGTGAAAATCACCCAAGTTGCAGAAGAAAGCCTCCGAATGTGTTGGCTAGCGCCGTCCGCGAACCCAAAGAACACCTCTGATTCACTTGAGATCTACCATAGTGAAAAAGATGACATAAGTAAAGACATGTCCATAAAAGAAAAAAGACAAAAACTAACTGTACAAGAACTATACATATGTACAAGAAGTCACCCAGGAGACCAACCTATGAGTAATACTTCTTAAGGTAGATCCCATTTATAGGCTTCGCCAAAGCATTTCCCTCAAATTCAACCAAATGATAAGTGCCATTCTTTAAGACCTCTTTCACAATGAAAGGTTTGAACCACATGGGTTTAAAATTTCCTACCCCCAAGGGATCCTTATCTTGGTCGTAGACCAGGACAAGGTCACCTTCGGAGAAAATATGAGGACGAATGGACCAATCATATTGATGCTTGACTCATTGCTTGTGAGCCTCGTTGGCCAAGGCTGCATCACGATGTTTCTCATCGAGCTACTGGATAAATAATAGGCATTCCTCAAGTTGTGAAGTGTCTGGAAATAACTCTACTTCCAACTTTAAAGACAAGATCTGGCACTCTATAGGCAAGACTTCTTCCAGCCTGTAAATGAGTTGAAAAGGTGAGAAACCCATGGCAGTATTTACAGACATTTGGTAGGCCCATAACACCAATTACAACATCAAATGCCAATTTGACTTGGCATAATTGATTGTTCGTTGTAGAATAGTCTTGAGGGACTTATTGTTGGACAACTGAGAGGGGGGGTGAATCAGTTGTTATCGTGCTTAAACAATTATGATTCTTTTAAACTCTTTGCAGAAACACTAAATGATGATCACATTAATGTAGGGAAATAAACAATGGCACATTCAGCATCAGTCACATATATGAGAAACACAGAGACAGATATTTCCTGAGGAAACCCATACAGGATAAAAACCTATTTTTATTTATATTATAAGTAATAGTTACATTCTTTACATTATCATACATATGAGCACCAACTCATAATGAGGCTAAAACCTCTGTTTTGCAAGCTGCAACTTGCTGAGAGCACCAACTCTCTGTTTTCTCTAGCACCCACTAGAAGGAAGCACCAACTCCCTGGTTTCTCTAGCACCAACTAGAAGGAAGCACCAACTCCCTGAGTGTTTCCAACACCGACTGGATGGAAGCACCAACTTCCAATCATACAGGCACCAACCTATATAACAGAGAACAAGAGTTCTCCCTTGCACCACCTTGCCACCCTAGCTTCTCTGGCTGCAACCAGATGGAAGCTACAACTCCCTGTGTTCAAGCACCCACTTGAACCTCTGAGGACAAAAATCCTCCCTAGCACCTCCCAACCTCCCTGACACATAAATATTTGCTACTGAAACTTATTACAGTGATATAATGTTCAACAATGGCTTACCAGACTCATCACTATTTTGCTGCAATTTGTTGCTCTGTCTGCCTCACTCCCTTCCTGCACACATGACTTGCGGTGTCTGTTCTTCTGCCATTTATACTCTCTGCACCATGTCCCTTAAATGAAACCTTCCTCTGTTGTGTATTTCTACTCCTGCGCTCTGCCTCCTTGCTCACACTTCAATCCTTCTACACAACGACCACAACAACTCCAACAACAACAGTAACATCAGCCCCATCTCTTCTTTGTACCGTGTAGTTATAGCTTCTGTTCACCTTGTGCTTGCAATGTGTGCAATACCTCTGCATACTCACACCATGCCAATATCCTCCACCTCTTGATTGCTCTGCCCAATCATCATGGTAACTCTTCAGCTTCTCTGGCGGTTTTCCCACGCGTTCAGCATCACTGGGTGGTTTGCTGAGATTCCTCAGCCTCTCTGGCAGTTGAGACTATTCATCTTCTCTAGCATAGTCAATCTTATCCTTTCTGTTTCAGTTACAGGCTCCAACCCTCATCCAACTATCAATTTCCTCCATGAATCGTCTTCATTCCACTGACAGATTCCTTGTAGCTCTTCAACTCCTCTGGAAATCACACAGAAGTCTCTTCGCATCCTCTGGTAGAAACCATCAATGGTTTCTAGCAGTTACACTGTGAGGATCAATATTATCCCTTCGATCATGCTCATGTTCACCTGCACCGTTGGATTGATTCCATGGGATTTTGCATTGATTTTAGCATTTCAGCATTCGGAAATTCGGCATTCGTGTGACCATGCATCTCAACATTCCCAGTCGCGATCCCCAAAACAGAACTCAGTTTCTCTAGATCTTTCCTCCATCTCTCACTGATGTGACCAAGGGCTATGAACATAGCCTTATGCATAAGGCACTTTCGTGATTTTGCATTTCGTGAGTCTGGAGATGAGGCATCTCGACTCTCCAAGTCGTGATCCCTGATACCTCGAAATGGTGTGGGATCAACGGTCCTGATCAACACTTGATCTGACGGTTCAGATCATTTTACGATTTCAACATTCCTGTGGTGAATGTTCTTGTCACTTTCAAATCCCGATCCACGAAACTCTATAAAGAAGTCGCATCAATGGTCCAGATCACATCTTGATCTGACGGTTGCAATTACGTCGTGATTTTGCATATCGCGATATCGGAATTCTTGATGTTAACATTCCTTTACATCTCCAACTCTCGATCCTCAAATTCCCGAAATGGACTTGGATTCAACGGTCCAGATTCAATCTTGATTCAACGGCTGCGATTGAATCGCAAATTCGCATATCGCGATTTCGACATTCTTGTTGCATTGTTTTGTTGTCTCTCTATGTCACGATTCATGAAACTCCAATATGGAGTTGGCTCAATGGTCCAGATCTGATCTTGATTCAATGGCTGCGATTAAGTCGCGATTTTTCATATCGTGAAATCGACATCCTTGATGTCTAGTGTTTTTGTCACTTCAAATTTCCGATCCCCAATACTCGATAAATAAATCAGATCAACGGTCCAGGTCACTTCTTAACTTAACGGCTGCGATTAAATCGCGAATTCGCATATCGCAAAATCGGGGTTCTTGATGTCAATAATATTTGTCATGTCCAACTCTCGATCCCCGATGCCTCTCCATTGAGTGGAATCAATGGTCCATATCAAAGCTTGATCTGACGGCTCAGATTACATCGTGATTTCGCATATCACGATATCGGGATTCCTGATGTCAATGTTCTTTGACAACTTCAACACTCGATCCTTGAAACTCCGACAAGGTGTCCATCTACTGACGTCACACATGGATTGACACGTGTTGAATACTGCCACGTGTCACTCTGATTCGTGACTTACATGTGCCTGAAATGTTGAATCAGTCTGACACTTGTCATTACCTGGTTGTGACACGTGTTCCTAGTTGACGTGGTTTGTTGACGTGAGTCAGGTCGACGGTTCAGATGTGTTCTTGATTTGATGGCTCAGATTGCACCGGGATTTTTCATATTGAGAAATCAGGATTCCTGTTGCATTGTTTCTTTGACATTTCCAAAACGCGATCCTCGAAACTCCAACGCGCTCTTTATGCACTAGCTCTCCTGGCTAGGCTCCTGGCCCATATGACAGTTATCCCCTTGACCACAGTCTTACCACTCATTGGGGTTTCGATCTTTTCAATGCCACAATGCATTGGCTCACGGGATTCCCGATATGTGAAACCCCGATGAGTCAACCCTCCTTTCGGGATTTCACCTTGGCTTTTCTCGATGGTAAACCTCGTGCAACTCCTGTCTAATCTGACGACTGACGGGATTTCTGAATGAGATCCAATGGCTGTCGATCTCTTTCTTCCTTCTCCTCTGTGAACTCTTGTATCTTGAGCTTTGTTGCGCGCGTTCTCCTCGACGTTGTTCCTCCTAAGATTTCACTTCTGAATCCCCAAGGGATTCTTGGACTTCTGCGCCTCTACAGAGTCTTCACATGCACACTCTGATCCTTCCATATTCACTGTTGTACTTGCCATCAATGACAAGCATACGCTGCCTGTTAGACACTTTCCAACAATCTCCCCCTTTGGCATTGATGGCAACTGAGGCACCCGAATTCTTTTCTCCCCCTTTGACATCAATGTCAAAGAAAAAAAATGTTCCCCCTGAGCTATTGCAGGAGTTTTAGGAGGCATTAAACATTCAAACAATGCAGAACTCCCCCTAACAAGATGGAATTTTTAGGTGTGAAACGAAATGACACCTAGCTTCTATCTGAGATATTCAAACGGTGTCTTGGCTAGGGGCTTAGTAAAGATGTCTGCAATTTGTTCTGTAGTGGGAATGTAATGGACCTATTCATCTTCGGCTTCCATTGTATCCTCTGTGGAAAATTCAAAATTTCTCACCTCCCTTACTCAGACTCCTTTATCAATCTTCTCATGAGTGGATGACTCCCCCTGTCACTGTTATCTCTCTGCTTCTGACTATTTTCCCCTTTTGTTCCTAAAAGTTTAACATTCCTTGACAAGGTCTTTCCTCTTGTTGTCTCTACAATATGTCATGTGTATCATATTGTACATCAGAATGTTGTTGTCCTACTTGAACACTGTGCAATTGTAACTTGTACCTTTTAAATAGCCCTTGGATCTCCCCATTGAATCTCATCGATCTCTATTACTGCAATTTTCATTTTTCTTCCATGATGTATTTAATCCAGGGATTTTATGTCCATATTCAATCACAAGAGAAAACCGCTACACCCACTCTCACGCCTGCTTTTATTTCTCACAAATGAAGGACCTATATCAGGTTTCTTAGAAGCACTGATTTCTACCTTGTTGAGTCCAATACCGGATTTGTCATTTGGTGATCTCTGGCTATCCAAGACCTTGTCCAGAGTCATGGATCTGCTCAAGAACTTGATTTGGGTGTCTGCCTTCTCAACCTTCAAGACTTCTGCTT
>ML809065.1:152166-200422 GCA_009831015.1 Picea engelmannii
CTAAGCAGTATCGCGGACTGGTACATAGAAGAAGAATTCTCCTATTTTAGAGTTTTCGGAGCTGTTGTCCCTCCTCTGGCGCTACCGTTGTTCATCCCCGACAAGCTGGCCTGTCGAGAGATTGCGCGACAAACAGTAATTGGTGGAGTGAGTAAAGAGATCAAAGCGTCATCAAATAAGGTATGGTCGTTTTTCCCTGTTCGGCTTAATTCCTATTCCTTATTAGATTTCGGACATGCTAAGGCTGAAGCTGCAACCTTAGAAGACTTGAGCCTAGTCTCTATTGAGTGCAAAAAGCATGATCCGCAGAGAATTGTAATCACCCATTTGGGGAATTGTGGATTAAAGAGGTTTGAACACGAGTGTTCGCCCTCGGATGATGTTTTCCGAGGGGCGAGGTCCTATTCGGAAGTGCAATTTCGAATCAGATCTCTAGCACCCGAAGATAGGGCCTCTGTTTTAAAATTTCAGGAACATAGGAAAAGATGTCTCCCCGTGGTACTGGGAGGTTTAGGACTTTCCAAGGATAAAGAAAAGGAGGACGAAATTTCTGAGGGGAAAACTTCTAACCAAGAAAAACGTCAGGAAGGGGAGCAGAAGAAGAGCCCCGAGAAGGAAAAGAATCCCGAGCAGAAGAAGAGCCCCGAGCAGGAAAAGAATCCTGAGCAGGAGAAGAGTCCCGAGCAAGAAAAGAATCCCGAAACAGAAGAAGGGACTACTAACCCACCCAAGGAACATGGTCCAGATATGGAAGTGAAAAACACTGACCCGCCTGAAACTTAGAATCTAGAGACAGGGACAGAGACGAAGACCTTCGATCCTCCGAAAGAGCAGGACTCACTCGTCACACCAGGAAAGGCGACGAAGCAGATCGGACAACCCATCACCTCTATCACACCCTTGCAGTCGGCACAGGGAGACGTTAGCGAGGGATGGATATTTGGTGAAGAGATGAGGCCTATAAGGGTAGAGGAACTCCCCCCTAATGAGTTATTTTTGGACAGAAAGAGAAAAGTTGTAGTAAAGCGGGAATTTTATCAAGAGGGAGAGTCCACTGTTAAAAAATTCAAAGTAATAACAGATTGAAAAAACAAGAAGAGTGATGAATTCACCACGAAGACAGCAGGGACTCTAGGAGCGTATGCGTCAGCAAACCAATTCTCAATCGCGATGTTGAAAAATCAGCTCAAGAGAAAGAATCGACTGATCAAGACTCTTGAAGCTCGAGTAGCTTCGGCTGTGGAAGACGCTAAGAGTCAAGCGAGTGGAGAAATAGAGCTGGCCCAATTGGCTGATAAGAAAGAAATCGAAGTCCTCAAAACCAAGCTGGAACAAGTAAATTCAGTGATCCGAGATGGTCGGGTGCAGTCGGGTTAGCAGAGGGATACAATCACACAGCTACAGGCTCAGTTAGAGTTCGCAGAAAGCAAGGTGATCGACATCGAGATTGTTAAATCCTGAGCAATCGACATTCGGAATAGGATATCCTCTGCTCAACAGAGTCTACTAAACAAAATAGGGGAGTTTCGAAAAGACTGCTTGTTAATGCATCAGATTTCTGAGGATCTGATTGTCAAAGAAAGAAATGCAGAAGTTGCTCGGGTCGCCTTCCAAGAAGCAGTGATAGCTACCAACAACATATTTTCAGCAGGGCCCCCCGGACTAACCAGTGTCGAACAAACTAGGGGTAATATTTTGTTAAAGAATTGGGAACATGATATTACTTTAAGCAAGGAGCAGGCTAAAAAAGTGATGAATTCACTAGAAGAAACTTGCAAAATCTTAAATGGTGAGTTGTTAGGGGTGGAGAGTGGAGGTGACACAGAGACGCTAAGGCAGATGAATATAGAGCGGATCTCCCTCAACATGAAGGAGAAAAATGAGAGAAATTTGGCGGAGATCTCTAATATGGAAAAGGTAGACGTGGCTCAAATTGATGAACATTTGATTCAACCCAGCGCACAACTCGGCACCCTTGATATTGTTGATGCACATATGGGGGATAAACTTCCACAATTAGCCCGAGAGTGTTATTTTTCCGAAGCCATTTGTCAAGCAGAGTCGTCGCAACTTGTATCCCAATTCATGGACAGATGTAAGATATGCACTGAGTCTATGCAAAGACAAGCACCTGGCCCTTTTTGAAAATAAAGTAGAAGAGATGGAGTGTTTTCGCTCCTCACAGCTGCCAAGTGGAACTTTCACAGCTTGTATCCAGTTTATGGATAGATGTATAATATGCACTGAGTCACATTAAGACAGGCAGCTGGCACCTTTTTTGAAAATAGGAATAGGGAAGGACAAATTTGTATAAATAGATCACCAAAAGAAGCACCATGGCTGGACTTTTTGGTAATGAATGTAATAGAGATTTTTGCATCCAAGAAGTTAATACAAGCAATTTGAAGATTCTCGATTCCGTCACGATTGTGTTACAAGTTTGTTTCGTTATGTTTTCTTGTTTCTTTTCATTTTTCTCTACATAATTGATGTGTATCACTATAACTTAGTACGACCACTACTACAGTGAAGGGATTTTATTTTTCTGTAATTGTTTCTTGTCTTTCCTCTGCACCAGCTATCAGCAGGTGTAAGACCAATTCACATTTATAGAATTTTATATTTATTTACACTATGTCAATTATTTCTATGTCAATTTCTTCTTCTGTGTATATGTGAGTTTTCCACTGATAGGAACCTTACGTTACCCACAGCTAAATGTTTTTCTCTCATTCCACATCTTTACTAAAAATAATACAGTTACGGGAAAGGGCCTTCAGTTTTCATTCCTATTTTGTTCTTCATGCAAAAATTTCTCTTATTTCGACTGAATTGAAACAGCGTTGAAATCTCTCGTTAAATCATTCCTACACTGGTAATGTTCCTCAATGACTGTCACTGCAGCTACTCAACCTAATATTCAACCCGGACTCTCTAATCAAAAGCATATCGCTTTAAATCTTTTCGAGACAAT
Organism: Picea engelmannii; assembly: GCA_009831015.1. Taxonomy (NCBI): domain Eukaryota; kingdom Viridiplantae; phylum Streptophyta; class Pinopsida; order Pinales; family Pinaceae; genus Picea; species Picea engelmannii. The sequence continues at coordinate 155,141 of ML809065.1, forward strand.
CCTTAAAACTGCTAACACCAGGGAGGAATTAGAACTTTCATGGGCAGCCATTGAGCGTGATATAACTGCTCAAGAGCAGTTGGAAGCTAGACGACGAGAACGTAGAAAGTTGCTCTAGTTTCTCACACCGAAGGTGACTATATCTTCATATTTATCTTTTACATACTTTCGGATGCCTTGACACTGTACTTTAAGCCTTAGTACAGACTCAGAAACAACATGTGGAATACGGTTAATGAGAATATTTTCATTCTTTCTCTCCTACTTCTTCTTCCTCAATTTCTCTCTGCAAATGTGTGTAGTATTTTCTAGCTAGATCTATTATGTGTAGGTTCAACACATTTACAATTAGTCAGCATGGGGGGCCAATGCGGATCATGACAAATTGGGTCGTTAAGAAACCTTGAAAAGTCTGGAAAATGTAACGTTTCCAGAAATGGTAGTTTGGGTTGGGTACTAAGTACAGGAAAAAGGAATCCTGGAGTTTTTCTAGCACCGGGTTGCCAAGAAAAGTTGGGTTGTTGGCTAGGGTTCTGGTAGAAACCGTGGCCTTGACTAGCATACAAAAAGTACATTTGTTGGGACATCATCAGTTGATTCCCGTAATTGGACATCGAGGGCTAGGCGGGAATTTATCCTAGTGTTGTGTTCCAAATATTTTGGAAGGATTTTCCCCCTACCGAACTGATGACATAAGTATTGAGCCTTGCCTAGGGTTCCATTGACCATGGAAGGGGTTTCCCCTGCTCAACATCCCTGACAAGGGAACTATTCCTTTCCAAGGATTCCAAAGTCCTTGTGAGGAGAAAAATCCTGTACTTTCCCCTTGTGTAGGAATAGTACCCTGCACAGGGTTCTGTTGTCCAAAACCAGAGTTGCCCCCAGCTGAGACGGAAGCTGACGAAAAATAGTTAGTACCAAACACACCGAACAAAGAGAATGACATGGATCCCACCGACATGGTGTAAGAAGAAGGTCCTAGACTGCCTTCTCCAAACAAGTTGTAGTTTGTGTTCGACCCGATTGGTTATTGGAAAGCACTGCCAAGCGAGGGGGATGAAGGAGGTATATGAAATCCATCATAAGGGATAGTCTTATAGGAGGTTGAAGTGCCCCACATGGATCCTTACAAGGGAGCATTCGAGCTTCATGCCCCTAGAACCATGGTCTGTAGGGTGGAGAAGGCAAGGATGGAGTTTGTATCAAAGCTAGGCATCCCATATGAAAATGGAGGTCATGTCACACTCTGTGTGAATGGAGCAGTGGTCATCACCAATGACAGGATCAGACCACTTCCCAAAGTAGAGGTGGTCGAGATCATTGTGGTCTAGACCAATGAAGGTGGGTTAGGAGGTGGAATACCCCCTGTGGTGGCAGCCATTGAGGGAGTGTGAGGAATCCCTGATGAAGTAGCAACATTTGCTTCCATAGTTGCTTGTAAGACTATCTGATGCTCATGAGGTATTACCCTTGGAGGGACAACTTGTACCAAAATTGGCACTGACAAGTCTGTGATCGGAGGGTTGGCTAGCTTGATAGCTTTCACTCCAAATTAAAAAATAGTAGGTTCCTCCAGATTCGAGTAATCTACTCTTGGAGATAGCTCAGGCAGAGCCTCCTGCAGCTTGGTCACTTCAAATGACCCTTGCTGGTCAAGTCTTCACCATAACGATGGCAGTGGTGGATCCAATGTAACTGGCGACAGGCACTGAAGCCTTCATGACGAGTGGAGCTCTTGATATTCCACCTAGTGAAATGATCAATGAAATAGTAAGGCTTTAACTAATGTTGAAACCAAGCACACACTAGAAAATTTCCTACAACATAAAGCAAGCAAACCACTATCTAGTTGGAAGAACAGTTATGCTAGCCAACACTAGAGCAACTTACCGGTGCAAGTGTGACTCGAACATGGAAGCACCCTTTGGGTATAATCTGCAAAGCGTGGCCCTCTGTCTACCATAGGTACCATGGTATACCCCTTCAGTCACCTGTGTAAGTCTATAGAATAAAGGAAACTAAGTTGCCAGCTCGTAAAAAATCACCAGGCAGGTACAATCGACAGTCGAGTTGAACGCAATGAGAAGGATAATAAGTCTGAAACCTATCGAGGGTATTGAAAGGAAGCGGTCTGGAAGACAACTGAGGATTTCGAATGGATTCGAGGTCCACAAAGCTCTGTAGGCAAATGCAAAATACAATATCCCATGACAGATCCTTAATATGCGTTCCCCACTACATTTGGTTCGGCTTTGGAGGGGTTATTTCCGCTACCTTTCCTCATGCAACCTCATGTTTAGCCCCTGTGTTAGAGAGGGGTCCCATATAACTTTCATGACACTGGAATTTTACACCCCCTATCTCTGACTCCAATGTTTGTTTATAATCCTTGAAGAGTTTCCTCTCCAACCTAATTCAAGGCTCTAACCCTAAACTAGTTGATTGACCCTACAAACATAAAACTCTAATTAATTTTAAATTAGCGTTCATTTTAAATGGCTTGTTTTAAATCAAAGGATATGGCAGTGAAACTAGTGATGTGTATCAGAGACAAAAAGAGGAGGAATAAATGAAACTAAAAGAAAAATTACTTCTAGTTAACAATAAAGATTTGCAACTAACTCTTTAAACCAACATTTTCATAACTAACTTTTGTTTTTTCAAGATCTTTAAAAGGAAGACCTAAAACAAAATTTTTCTCAACTACGAGTTACTTAGCGTTCTAAGAAATCATTAAAGAACTTAAAAAATGAACTTTTTTTCCTAACAAGTAAGATAACTAACTCCAACTACTTTACCAAACTAAGAAAGGAAAATCTTTTTTTTTTAAATGCTTCAAACAAGAAAAACTCGAAATAAATCTTTTTCTTCTTTTCTTTAAAGAAAACGAAAGGGGAAAAAATAAAAATATAAGACAAGACTGAAATTGACCTCTGGCCCACTGCGGATCACAGGGAGTCACTAAAGACACCAAAAAGGTTGATCAACAAATCAAAGACTCTCCCAAAACCTTTTCCAAAGTAAACACGATAAATCTTCAAAAAGACAAGCAAACTGACATCTAATCCAGGCTTTGACTGTAAAAACAAAGGCATTGAACTCTATCAAGAGACTCTGAGAAGTAAAAACCTCAATCTAACATACATAATAAGAAAATCATATTCATAATATAAACAACATAGCACAAAGCAACCAGAAGACACAAGATATACATGGTTCACCCCAGTGTGGGGCTACGTCCACCAACTGCTTCATCTTCTTTATTATTCTTCAATCTCTTACATTCATCCGCTCCTGTGCACTAAGCCACATAGCCAAGCTTCGCCGAGGACACGGGATCTACGCACTGAGCACCAGATCCTCCTTCCCAAAATTAGGTCAAGGCACCGAGACAACTCCTTTATCAAGCACTAAGCCTTACATACACATTTTTTTGCACGAAGCACTCATAAATCATTGAACTTAGCTACTTAGACTTCGCTCTCTAAGTCTCTTACATAGCTTCACTACTTCTATATTAAAATATTACTTATTCATACTTTTACAATAAGGCCTAATCATGGGTAAACCCATGGGCTGACATCCCATAACCCATTACAAAAACCCTAAGAACCCCTTGTTGGGTCCACAAATCCCCCAAAAACAAGTGAGATTTGTGATCTATGCTCTGCCTGAGCGCTCCTTCCTCGATCACTACGTCGAAGTCCAAAAAGTGGTCAAACCTGACCAAGATTTCCTCAAAACTTGGTCGAGGGCCAACAGTTGCTAATGAAGGTGTACACTTTGGAGAATGTTGCAGATTCATTAACAAAATATGTAAGCACTGATCAGTTCTCATGGTGTAGAGGATTTATGGGCATTGTTTCCCTAGATTGTTGATTGTGTAATCCTATCACCCCTTGTATGCAAAGAAAAAAAAAAGTGGGACAATGTTGGATATTTTTTATATTCTTTGTGAAATTGATCACATGTATTGTACACTAATATGGGAGTGGGGTAAGGGGAGTGTCCCCCCTGTAAGGGGTTCGGAGGCAGAGCCCACGAAAAATTTGGGTCAATGTATTAGGGGTTTGGATGTTGCAAGATCATATATGTATATTATATTGTAAACTATAAGTATCATGATGAATAGAATATTAGAGATGTGGATATAAATAGGTTGCTAGTTTTCTTGGTTTGGGTTTCTAGGGTAAAATCTTTGTGTAATGTGTGTGTGTGTGTGTGACATTGTATATTTTATGTTTTTATTAAGAATTTGTTTGCAATAATCAATTTTACAAGGTTTAAATCTATATAAATGCCTCCCCTAGTGAAGGCCCAAGGGTCCTTGCCCACAAATCATGACTATTGTGGAACGACAGATATTATGCCTCCTCTTTCATTCCCCTTGATATACAATTTTTTTTATAATAATGGGCATTTTCAATTTATTTAGCAAGTAAATAAGGTTTCCACTTTCACACAAGGGCCCGTATCTTTTTATTTGGCCTGTATAGAAAGTGATATGTTTGATTTTGATCGGTGTCCATGTATGAGACACACTTTACCAGTTTCATGAATCTTATCTCATATTTCTCTACCATTTGACCTCCCTAGAATATAACATTAATGTACCCTACTTGTTGTTCTTCATAAAATGAAAGTACGTACTTTCTTTGAAACCTCTTCAAACAATTCACATGAGACAGTGTACAGAGTGACATGCAACTCTCTTTCAAGGTTTCCCCACCAATTCAAGGTATTGTCTCAAAGTTGGAAGATGACTATTTTTTCCTTTGAGGTGGAGGAATATTATCTTAGTGAAAATCACCTTATCATTCCCTCCAACCATGCCTCAACACATTCCCCTACATGGCCCAAAAAACATTTGAGAGCTTGATTTTTTAAAGTTCCCTTGTAATGTCCTCAAGAGGAGATCCTCTCTATGATTTCATTTACACTTTTGGGTTACCCTCCCCATATGGTAGGGGTTCTGCTTCCACTCCTACTATTGGAAATCCTCTTAATGTATCATTTATAGCCTCTAGAGAGTGTAGGATGAGAGCCAACTTAGGTGATGGTGGTGATAGTGTCAGCATTGATGGCCCTTGTGGTGACGTTCCTTGACTCTGATTTCCATGTGTCCTAACCATATTGATTCTTGAATCCCATAATTCTACATCACAACCCAAAGTTCATCAATAAGGGTTTTAATTCACATTTCTAAGTTCTATCTATACGCACACATGTAAGCTTAGGTGTAACTTTATTTTACATTTTCCCATAATGAACATATCACTTAAGGCAAGGTGGTTGTAGGTCAAGGGGTTCAATAAATATAAATATATCATTCCACAAAATAATCAAAGGTTCAGCGGTAATATTTTTAAGTCACATTTCTATGTTCTATCCATACACACACACACATGCATAAGTGTAAGTTTCTTTACATGTGCTCGTAACGAGCATATCACTTAAGGAAAGGTGGCTATAGATTAGAGGGGTAAAATAAGCATCTATAAATCAATTATTTCTATTAGTTACCACACCATCTCATTTACATTGTGAGCTATGCCAACATTGCATTGGGACCCTTCTATGCATGCACATGCCAACTACCATGTTTTTAATTATTTTAAAATTTATTTATTATTATTATTGTGGTTTTTTTCTAAATTTATTTATCTTCATCGTCATCATGATTATTATCATTATTATTTGATATAAATGTTTTTTTTTAAATAATAAAATAAAATAAAAAACATTTATATAACTAGTATATAAAATATTATCCATTTTTTAAAACCCTTAAAATAAAATATATATATATATATATATATATAATTACATGAAGTCACATTCTGTAAAACTCCTTTTTCAAGTCAAATATCGCTAGAACAATTAGATTTTGAGGGTTTCATTCTATAAGGCATCCAAGTTTCGAAACTCAGGGTAGTCGATGTTGATGATTGCAACTTCATGAGACATTCTCCAGATCATTCTCCTATGGATTGAGTTGAGACGATTTGTGAGACTGCCCATGTGATGGGTGAGTCTTACTCCTGTGGACTGAGTTGAGATGGCGTGTGTAGTATCTTGTCATGATCCTTTGTACTGAGTTGAGATGACTTGAGATGGTCTCATGTTGGACTCCTATGGAGTTAGTTGAGTCGACTAGAGATGGATCTCTAGATAGTACTCCTATGGATTTAGTTGATTTGATTTGTTGAGAGTGACATCCCTGTGGCTGAGCACATGTGGACTTGTTCCTAGTGGCAGAGCACTAGAGAATGTGTGGATCCATTTCTATATTTTCTAAGAGTAAGATTATTGTGTAACCCTAATTTTGTATTGTAAAGGGTACAAGTCGGCCCCACCATGTAAAGATAATTAATATTGTGTAAAAGATTAATTATATTATTGAGTTGTACAAGTCGGCCCTATTGGGCCAATAGACACATCTATGTGATGAGATAGGTCTTGTATTTATTGGAGACTTATATCCACATTGTGGATCACTCTCTCATTCTTGTATCATTCTCTCAATGCCTACTTGTAGGGTTGAAGTGTGCACTTATATTACGCGCAAGTTTTCTTGGTCATAGAGCACCCATTTGTGTGCACTAGGGTTTGTGGTGAAAGGGTGATATTCTCTTGACTCTATAGCAAAGGATTGTTGGGTTTTTCCCTTGGTTGAGAATGGTTTTCCCAGGATAAAAAAAATTCAACATGGTATCAAAGCAATGTTCCTGAAGAGCCATTGCATAAGCTATTCCAAGCTAGTTGTCACCTTCTTGCTGCAACTACAAAAAATGACCCATTTCATTTTCCTTGTCAAGCTAGTTTTATCACTTTCCCCTTGAACATTGGGCCTAATTTTTTCACAAGAAGGTATGACCTATTTCAACACATCACCTGCAACTCTCGTATAAAAAATTGAAGAAGTTTTGATTTTCGGCCCTAGGGTTTCCAGGGTTTCTGCAGAATTCGGTTTCTAGGGTTTTTGCAAAATGTTGGAGTATTTTTTTGTAGCTTGCTAAGGTTCCTTTGACTCTCTATGGTTTCTTGTTGGCATTCATAAGTCCAAAAAACCCCCCAGAGACCTCATCTTGAAAAACTCTAGGGTTTATAGCCTAGTCGTCAGGGTTTGTGAAGAATCTACAAACCATGAGGAAGGGAACTTTGGTGGAAGATATGATTGATGGATCAAGAAAATTCATCTCTTGGAAGACAATATTACACATCACTCTGGAAGAGGATGTCCTATTGATATTGATAGAAAAAACTCTACCAACAACAACAACCGATGAAGAGAAGGATGAATGGAAGGCAGACGATGTCAAAGCTAGGAAGATAATCATCTATTCAGTAAGAGATCATCTACTATCTCACATCTCTATTGGTTGTGGAGCCTGATTATCTTCCTGATTTAGAGGTCTTTTACTTTCAGCCATGTTTATACCCCATGAAGTATTTACACCCCAGAAGTATGNCTTCCACACGGGGGAGTGCAGAGGGGGGGTACCCCCTTTGCGGTGTCCGGGGGGGCTATCCCCCCGGCTGGGGGGTCTGGGGGCAAGCAGGGGTTCGGGGGTGAAGCCCCCAAAGAAAAAATTGCCTTGTAAAAGTATATTGTAATTTCATTGTAAATCTGGACCATTCATTATAAGGTCGCAGATCTAACGATAGAGATTATGTTAAGGTTTTTTTTCCTAGAAGGCAACCCTCTTTTATGAGGGAAATGTATTGTGGCTATGTAGGTTGGCAAGTATTGTATTCTAAGAGAGGAGACTGTGAGAGAAAGAAGAGGAAGTTACAGCGGATTTTGTTGTAGGTTGTATCCCTTCATTTTGCTGGATAATAATAAAGAAAGGACCTGGCAATTTCTCTGGTGGATGTATCCCACACTGGGTGAACCACGTAAATCTATGTCTCTCTTGTATTGTGTATCTTCTGTGTTTTATTTCCACACTTGTTTTATTTTATTGCTCCGTGGTCCTATTTTTCTAACAATCTCTACCTTAAATAAAACTTATGAAATGTATGATGCATTGAAGACTATGTTTGAGAGCAACAACACTAACAGATCTCTCACATTGAAACACCAACTTAAAAATCTTAAGATGACGAAAGCTGACACCATTGCTACCTTATTCATGAATATTTCAGAGATCAGAGATTAGTTCGGTTCCATTAGAGAAACCATCACAGAAAGAGAGCTTGTCATGATTACTCTCAATTATCTTCCAAGACATTGAGAACCATTCATTCAAAGTATCAATGGAAGAGCAGACTTATATCAATTTGATCATCTATGGGAAGACTACACTCAGGAGGAAACCAGACATGTAGTCAGAGGTGTGTAAGACTCCCATCATGATGGCAATCAAGCCCTTGCTTCTCATACAAAGAGAGGCAAAAGAAATAGAAGTTTCAGAAAATCATTCAAAGACAAGAAAAATTCATCAGCTCCAGGTCATGAACATAAAAAAGACATTTCAAAGATTCAATGTTTCAAATGTGACAAGTATGGACACATTGTGAGAGATTTTCCTAACAGGAAGAAAGGAAGACAACATGAATCCATTGTCGATGTTGATTCAGAACCACATCAAAGAGATGAAGACATAAAAGATGAAGAATTTTTCTTCATTTCAACACTCTCAGGTATAGATTGATTATCCAACCAATCCAGGCCTTGTTACATGATACTATCAGCTTAAGCAAGATATGGCATAGGAGACTTTCCCATTTACATTATAGAGCCATTCCCACTCTAGGGAATATGGTGATAGGCCTTCCATAGATACATATCGAGCATGATGGAATTTGAAGAGGTTGTGCTCTTGGAAATAATGTCAAGGGGTATTTTTCAAGCAGTGACAGTAGATCCAAGGGGATCTTGGACTTGATACATACAGATGTTTGTGGACCCATGATTGTTGCTTCATTGAACGAATACTTGTACTGTGTTCTCTTCATCAATGATCACTCTCAGAAGACATAGATTTACTTCTTGAATACCAAGGATGGAGTCCTTGTGAGATTTCAAGAGTTTAAATCTCAGGTTCAAAACCTGATCGGGAAGAAGATCAAGGTGTTGAGATCAGATAATGGAGGAGAGTACATCTCCAAGGATTTCAGTGATTTCTATATTGAGGCAGGGATCAAGAGGGAGTACATCGTTCCTTATAACCCTCAATAGAATGGGGTTATAGAAAGAAAGAACGGATCCATTTTTGAGGCAACCAAAGTGATGATACATGATCTGAATCTACCTATGATTATGTGGGTAGAGGAATCCATGAAAGATGTGTACATTCATAACATGAGTCCTTATAAAATTCTGAAGAAAATGACTACCGAAGAATCTTTCATTGGAGTGAATCTTGAGTTTGGACACTTCAGGATATTTGGGTCTCTAGTACACATTCATGTACCCAAGGAAAAGAGGACCAAGCTAGACCCTTCAAGAAGAAAGGGGGGATTTGTGGGGTATAGTGAATCTTCAAAGGAATACCAAATCTACATCCCTAGTCAGAAACAAATTGAGGTTAGAAGAGATGTCACCTTTGAGGAAGAGATAGCCTTCTGAAAATCCAAAGAATCTCACATGGAGATTGATAGTGAGAAGAAAGAAGATACAATACATTCTCCCCCTTCAGCAATTCAGAGGGAGACAGTTACTGATCCAATTGATCAAGTTGATCTCATAGCTCCAATTGATGTTCCTAGAGACATTGCAATAGGCCAGAAAAGGCCTGCATGGGCTCGATAGACTCTGTAGGAGGAAGAGGGACATGTAGCTCCTTGTGGTACATTTCGAGAGAGAAAGAGACCACATATATTTTTGAGTTATGTTTCAACGATGAGCCACATCATTGATAATGAGCCTTCTTGTCATGGAGAAGCATCAGGTTAGCAGGTTTGGAAATATTCCATGATCGGAGAGTATCATTCCATCATGAATAATGATGTGTGGGATATTGTTCCGATACTGAAAGGGAAGTTTGTGGTGACTTCCAAGTGGATCTATAAGATCAAAAATGCAGCGGATGGAAGTGTCGAGAAGTAAAAAGTGATATTTGTGGCTAGAGGATTCTCTCAGGTGGAGGAAATAGATTATGAGGAGACATTTGCTCTTGTTTCCCGATACACTTCCATCCGTACGGTTATTGACCTTGTCGCATCCATGGGTTGGAGACTACATCAGATGAATGTGAAGACATCATTTCTCAATGGATAGATTGAGGAAGAATATTACATCGAGCAGCCATATGGATTCTTGATACATGAGAAGGAGTCCCATGTGTGCAGGTTGAAGAAATTCCTGTATGGACTAAAACAGGCACCTCGTACATGGTATGAGAATATTTATGGATACTTTATGAGTTTTTGCTTCAGCAAAAGTGTTGTTGATCCCAACCTATACTACAACATTGTTGGTGATGAGTTCCTAATTTTGGCCTATATGTTGATGACTTACTCCTCACCGGTTCAAAAAACCTTATTGTTAAATGCAAGCATGCATTGTCTTCTGAACTCGAGATGAAGGACCTTGGTATGATGCACTACTTGTTGGGACTAGAAGTGTGGCAGATGAATGATGAGATTCTCCTGAGTCGGGGGAAATACATAGTGGAGATATTGAAGAAATTCAAGATGACATACTGCAATTCCATGCCTACACCGATGGTGATGGATCTGAAGAACCTAACGGAGACTTCTTCCAATTCAGGAAATATTGATCCACATCTTTAGAGATAGATAATTGGATCATTGATGTATCTGGTTAACACCAGACCTAATATATGCTATGCAGTGAATGTACTCAGTTAGTTTATGAGTCAGTCGAGACAGACACATTGGATAGCAGCGAAGCATGTGTTGAGATATTTACGAGGCACAGTTGGTTATGGCCTAAGATATGCCTTCGGTGTAGACATGTGATTGTAGGGATATGTTGATGCAGATTGGGAAGGTAGCACAGTGGACCGGAAGAGTACCTCTGGTTGTTGTTTTACTTTGTGTTAGCACAAGACTGGTTAAGGTGCCAAGTGTAAAGAACAAGAATTGACAACACTCTCACAAGGTTCCAAGCATCAAAATCACCCATGGATTTATGCTACTGAATTGCATGCAGACACACAGGAGGGCGCTACCTAAATTCTGGTAGAAAATGAATTGTGCAGAGTTATTTTACCAGTTTTGAGTCACTAAATGGAAACTTGGATTATGAACAAATGAGAAGGTATTTTTGAAAATTGGAGGATTTTTTTGTTCATAACATTCCAAGTAACAAAAACCTCTCTCATTTTTTCAAAATGTGTTATCGTTTGAGAGATATTAGACGTAGAAGTGGTGCTACCAACTGTTTTACAACGGCGCTACCTAATTTCCTGTAGCGGTCACGGTTTTGATATTCACCTTGTTGGGAGGTTTCCACCTATCAAGGAGGATTCAAATGGCTTCTCAATGATCAATTATATGTCAAGGTACACTTGCACCTAAGATTTATCTCCATCAAAGGCCTCATGCAATGAGGTGGAGACATTTTATTAATGACTTCCAACAAATTCCTGAAAATTAGCAGTTTGTTGGATTTTTGTCCCTTTGATTGTTGCCACCTATCTCCAAGGCTTAGAATCCAATGGAGGAGATGGGATTCAACCTCCTTAGGTAATTTGGATTCTATTTTCTATTTAAATAAGGACAGATCTCTTGGAAAAAGTGGGGGAGGAGAGACCCGAGAGGTCTGGGTAAAATTTCAAGATCTGTGAGGGAGCTAGAAAGGCATGAAAAATCTCTAATTTTAAGTTGCAAACCTATGTTGTTTTTTTATGTAAAATACCTCAGCTGACAATGAAGTTATGTATCATTTTGTTTTCTCTTTTCTATGTAAATCATTTTCCCATATTTCATCTTCTTGGATATGTGTTGCTGCTACAGGTTATATGTCTGCAATTTCTGTGCTGAGAGGGTTATTGTATAAGATATGCTCTAGCCCTTGCCATAGGCTTATCTAAGTTTTAATTTAGCTCTAGAAAGGTTTCTAGAAACCGAGTTTTTTCCTCTTCCTATCATATGTATTGAAGATCAAGATGCTCTTTAATCATTTTCAGTTTTTTTTTTCTTATTTCTTCATTCCATCTCATTATGTTTTCTTCAGCACAATGCATCAGATCATGACTCCACAATCCCAAAGGATAAGGAACTGAAACTACAAGAGTTCTTAGAGCCTCACAGGGAGGACTCTATCCCCCATGGAGCCTATGTTAGCACAAGATTGGTTAAGGTGCCAAGTGTTAAGAACAAGAATTGAAAACACTCTCACAAGGTTCCAAACATAAAAAAAACCCACGGATTTATGCTCCTAAATTGCACACAGACACACAGGCGGGCACTACCTAAATTCTGGCAGAAAACAAATTGTGCAGAGTTATTTTACCAGTTTTGAATCACTAACTTAAAACTTGGATTATGAACAATTGAGAGGGTATTTTTGAAAAATAGAGGAGGGTTTTGTTAATAACATTCCAAATAACAAAAACCTCTCTCAGTTTTTCAAAATGTTTTATCGTTTGAGATATATTAGACATATAAGTAGAGCTACCAACTATTTTACAGCGGCGCTACCTAATTTCTTGTAGCGGTCACGGTTTTGATATTCGCCTTGTTGGAAGGTTGCCACCTGTCAAGGAGGATTCGAATGGCTTCTCAAGGATAAATTAGATGTCAAGGGACACCTTCACCTAATATTTATCTCCATAAAAGGCCTCATGAAATGAGGTGGAGACATTTTATTAATGACTTCCAACAAATTCCTGAAAATTAGCAGTTTGTTGGATTTTTGTCTCTTTGATTGTTGACACCTATCTCCAAGGCTTAGAATCCAATGGAGGATATGGGATTCAACCTCCTTAGGTAATTTAGATGCTATTTTCTATTTAAATAAGGAGATATCTCTTGGGAAAAGGGGGGGAGGAGAGATCCGAGAGGTCTGGGTAAAATTTCAAGATCTATGAAGGAGCTAGAAAGGCATGAAAATTCTCTAATTTTAAGTTGCAGACCTGTGCTGATTTTTTATGTAAAAGACCTCAGCTAACAATGAAGCTATGTATCAGTTTGTTTTATCTTTTCTGTGTAAATCATTTTCCCATCTTTCATCTCCTTGGATATGTGTTGCTGCTACAGGTTATATGTCTGCAATTTCTGTGTTGAGAGGGTTATTGTATAGGATATGCTCTAGCCCTTGCCACATGATTATCTGATTTTTAATTCATCTTTAGAAAGGTTGTCTGAAAACTGATTTCTTTTCCTCTTGTTGTCATATGTATTGAATATCAAGATGCTCTTTGATCATTTTCAGTTTTGTTTTTTCTTATTTCTTCATTCCATCTTTTTATAAGCATTATAATTGATCTCAGCTTTGTTGACCTGATTTGTTGCACATAGAATGTTAATTCAGGATTACAGTTTCTTTTCATGGACTCCATGCCCAATGATTTCATTGCTTTCTTGATTAATTAAACCACTCTCATAATTTCCTAAAACCCAAGTTATCCAATCAAACATTTTTATTCATGATGTGCTAGGCTTGCACTTGAGCATTCCAAGAGCAACTTATAGCGCTAACACTTTGGGATCTGGCATGGTTTTCTGGAGAAATAGTAAACATACTTTTGTGGATTTGATTGTTGCAGAAGAAGAGTACATGCATTATGTGTGGCAGTCTGTGAAGTAGTGTGGCTTCGCAAGCTCTGTGCATACTTATTTGGACATGAGATGGATTCCATCGTTATCCATTGCGATAACCAGAGATGTGTGAAGCTCTCAGAGAATCATGTGTTTCATGATAAATCAAAACACATCGAGATTAAATACCATTACATTAGAGATATGGTGCAGATGAAAGCAGTACACATGCAATACCTTTCTACACACGAGCGGGTTGCAGATGTCTTCACCAAACCGCTTTCCAGGATGAAGTTTGAGTACTTCCATGAGAGACTTGGCCTGGTGGAGAATGCCTCCCTAGCTGAGAGGGAGTGTTGATGATTGCAACTTCATGAGACATTCTCTAGGTCGTTTTCCCCTAGACTGAGTTGAGATGATCTATGAGAACGCCCATGTGATGGGTGAGTCATACTCCTCTACACTGAGTTGAGATGACGTGTGTGGTCTCTTGTCATGCTCCTCTAGACTAAGTTGAGATGACTTCAGATGGTCTCTTGTCGGACTCCTATGGACTTAGTTGATTCAACTGGAGATGGATCTCTAGATAGTAATCCTATGGATTTAGTTGAGTTGATCTGTTGAGAGTGGTGTCCTTGTGGTTGAGCACATGTGGACTTGTCCATAGTGGCAGAGCACTAGAGGATGTGTGGATCCCTTGATATATTGTCTAAGAGTAAGATTATTATGTAACCCTAATTTGTATTGTGCAGGGTACAATTCAACCCCACCATGTAAATATAATTAATATTGTGTAAAAGATTAATTATATTATTGAGTTGTACAAGTCGGCCCTATTGTGCCAATAGACACATCTATTTGATGAGATAGGTCTTGTATTTATTGGAGAGTTAGATCCCCATTTTGGATCACTCACTCATTTTTGTATCATTCTCTCAATGCCTACTTGTAGGGATGAAGTGCTCACTTATCTTAGGTGCAAGTTTTCTTGGTCATAGAGCACCCTCTTATGTGCACTAGGGCTTGTGGAAAAGGGTGATCTTATCTTGACTCTATAGCAAAGGATTGTTGGGTTTTCCCCTTTGTTAGGAAGGATTTTCCCAGGATAAAAATATTCAACATGGTATCAAAGAAGTGTTACTGAAGATCCATTGCACAAGTTATTCCAAGCTAGTCCTCACCTTCTTGTTGCAACTGCAAAAAACAACCCCTTTCATTTTACTTGTCAAGCTAGTTTTAGCACTTTCCCCTTGAACTTTGGGCCTAATTTTTGCACAGGAAGGTATAGCCTAGTTCAGCACACCACCTGCAACTCTTAGATAAAAAATTCAAGAAGTTTTGATTTTCATCCCTAGGGTTTCTAGGGTTTCTGTAGAATTTGGTTTCTAGGGTTTCTACAGAACGTTGGACTTTTTTTTGCATCTTGTTGAGGTTCCTTTGAATATCTAGGGTTTCTTGTTGGTATTCATAAGTCCAAAAAACACCCCAGAGACCTCCTCTTGAAAAATGCTAGGGTTTCTAGCCTAGCCGTCGAGGTTTGTGAAGAATCTACAAACCATGAAAAACAAAAATTTGGTGGAAGATAGGCTTGATGGATCAAGCAACTTTATCTCTTGGAAGTCAAGATTACACATAACTCTGGAAGAGGATGACCAATTCAGATTGATATAAAAGACTCTACCAGCAACAACAACTAATGAAAAGAAGGTTGAATGGAAGGAAGACGATATCAAAGCTAGGAAGATAATCATCTATTCTATAAGAGATCATCTACTACCTCACGTCTCTACCTTGAAGAAAGATTATAAAATGTATGATTCACTGAAGACGATGTTTGAGAGCAACAACACTAACATAGATCTCACATTGAAACACCAACTTCAAAATCTTAAGATGACGAAATATGACACCAATGATACCTTCTTCATGAATATTTTAGAGATCAAATATCAATTAGGTGCCATTGGAGAAACCCTCACAGACAGAGAGCTTGTCATGATTAATCTCAATGATATTCCAAGATATTAGGAACCATTCATTCAAAGTATCAGTGGAAGAGTAGGCTTACCTCATTTTGATCGTCTATGGGCAAACTCCACTCAAGAGGAAACCAAACCTATAGACATAGGTTTGCAAGACTCCCAACATGATGAAAATCAAGCCCTTGATTCTCATACAAAGAGAGGAAGAAGAAATAGAAGTTTCAGCAAAGCATTCAAAGACAAGAAAACTTCATCAGCTCCAATTCATGAACATAGAAAAGACATTTCAAAGATTCAATGTTTCAGATGTGACAAGTATGGACACATTGAGAGATATTGTCCTACCAGGAAGAAAGGAAGACAACATGCATCCATTGTCGAAGTTGATTTAGAACCACATCAAAGAGATGATGACATAAAAGATGAATCATTCTTCTTCATTTCAACATTCTTAGGTATAGATTGATTGTCTGACCAGTCCAAGCCTTGTTACATGATACTCACAGGTTGAGCGATCTATGGCATAGGAGACTTGCTCATTTACATTATAGAGCCCTTCCTGCTCTGGGGAATATGGTGACATGCCTTCTAGAGATACATATCGAGCATGATGGAATTTGCAGAGGTTTTTCTCTTGGAAAGAATGTTAAGGGGTCCTTTTTTAGCAGTGACAGTAGATCCAAGGGGATCTTGGACTTGATACATAAATATGTTTGTGGACCCATGATTGTTGCTTCCTTGAACGAATATTTTTACTATGTACTCTTCATCGATGATCACTCTTGGAAGACGTAGATTTACTTCCTGAAGACCAAGGATGGAGCCCGTATGAGATTTCAATATTTTAAAGCTCAAGTTGAGAACCTGACCGAGAGGAATATCAAGGTGTTGAGATGAGATAATGGAGGAGAGTACACCTCCAAGGATTTCAATGATTTATGTATTGAGACAGGGATCAAGAGGGAGTACATTGTTCCTTATAACCCTCAGCAGAATGGGGTTGTAGAGACGAAGAACAGATCCATTGTTGAGGCAACCAAAGTGATGATACATGATCAGAATCTACCTATGATTATGTGGGTAGAGGCATCCATGACAGTTGTGTACATTCAGAACAGGAGTCCTCATAAGATTTTGAATAACATGACTCTCGAAGAAGCTTTCATCGGAGTGAAGCCTGAGGTTGGACACTTCACGATATTTGGGTGTCTAGTATACACTCATGTACCCAAGGAAAAGAGGACCAAGTTGTACCCTTCAGTTAGAAAGGGAACATTTGTGGGGTACAATGAATCTTTGAAGGAATATCGGATCTACCTCCCTAGTCAAAGACAAATCAAGGTTAGCAGAGATGTCACCTTTGAGGAAGAGATAGCCTTCCGAAGATCCAGAGAGTATCACATGGAGATTGACAGTGAGAAGAAAGAAGATACAACAACTTCTCCCCCTTCAACAGTTCAGAGGGAGATAGTTACTGATCCAGTTGATCCTGTATCTCTAGTTGATGTTCCTAGAGACATTGAAGTATGCTAGAAAAGGCCTACATGGGCTTGATAGGATCTATAGGAGGTAGAGGGACATGCAGCTCCTCATGGTACATTCTAAGAGAGCAAGAGACCACAGAGATTTTCGAGCTATGTTTCAGCTATGAACCACATCATTGATACTGATCCTTCTTGTCATGGAGAAGTAGCAGTTTAGAAGGTTTGGTAAGATGCCATGACCGAAGAGTATCAGTCAATCATGAAGAATGATGTGTGGTATATTGTTCTGAGACCGAAAGGGAAGTTTTTATTAAATTCTAAGTAGATCTATAAGATCAAACATATAGCTAATGGAAGTGTCGAGAAGTACAAAGCGATATTTGTGGCTAGAGGATTCTCTCGGGTGGAGGGAATAGATTATGATGAGACATTTTCTCTTGTTTCCCGATACACTTCCATCCATATGATTATTTCCCTTGCTGCATCCATGGGTTAGAGACTACATCAGATGGATGTGAAGATAACCTTTATCAATGGAGATATTGAGGAAGAATTTTACATCGAGCATCCATATGGATTCATGATACATGAGAAGGAGTCTCATGTGTCCAGGTTGAAGAAAGCCCTGTATGGACTAAAACAGGCACCTCATGCATGGTATGAGAAGATTGATGGATATTTGATGAGTTTGGGCTTCAAAAAGAGTGTTGTTGATCCCAACCTATACTACAACATTATTGGTGACGATTGCTTGATTTTGGTCCTATATGTTGATGACTTACTCCTCACCGGTTCAAAAATCCTTATTGTTAAATGCAAGCGTGCATTGGCTTCTGAATTTGAGATGAAGGAACTAGGTATGATACACTACTTTTTGGGACTATAAGTGTGGCATAGGACTGATGAGATTATCCTTAGTCAGGGAAAATACATAGTGGATATATTGAAGAAATTCGAGATGACACACTGCAATTCCATGCCTACATCGATGGTGATGGATCTAAAGAAATTGAGCGAGACTTATTCCGATTCAGGAGACGTTGATCCACATATTTACAGACATTTTATTGGATCATTGATGTATTTGGTTAACCCCATACCTGATATATGATATGTAGTGAATGTACTCGGTCAGTTTATTAGTCAGCCAAGACATACACACTGGATAGAAACGAAGCATGTGTTGAGATACTTAAGAGAAATAGTTGGTTATGGCCTAAGATATGCCTCCGGTGTAGACATGAGATTGCAAGGATATGCCAATGCAGATTGGGTAGGGAGCGCAGTGGACCGGAAGAGTACCTCCATTTTTTTTTTTACTTTGGGATCTTCCATGGTTTCCTGGTGCAGCAGGAAACATACTTCTATGGATTTGAGCACCGCAGAAGCAGAGTACATTGCATTATGTGTGGCAGTCCGTGAATCAGTGTGGCTTCACAAGCTCCTTGAAGACTTATTTGGACATGATATGGATTCCACCATTATCCATTGTGATAACCAGAGTTGTGTGAATCTCTTAGAGAATCATGTGTTTCACGATAAATCGAAACACATCGAGATCAAATACCATTACATCAGAGATATGGTGCAGAGGAAAGAAGTACATGTGAAATATCTTTCTACACATGAGTAGGTTTCATATGTCTTCACCAAACCGCTTGCCAGGACGAAGTTCGATTATTTCCGTGAGAGACTTGGCCTGGTGGAGAATTCCTCCCTACATGAGAGGGAGTGTTGATGATTGCAACTTCATGAGACATTCTGCAGGTCATTCTCCTCTGGACTGAGTTGAGATGATCTATGAGAAAGCCCATGTGATGGGTGAGTCATACTCCTATGGACTTAGTTGAGATGACGTGTGTGGTATCTTGTCATGTTCCTCTGGACTGAGTTGAGATGACTTGAGATGGTATCCTGTTGAACTCCTATGGACATAGTTGAGTCCACTAGAGATGACTCTCTAGATAGTAATCCTATGGATTTAGTTGAGTTGATCTATTGAGAGTGACGTCCCTATGGCTGAGCACATGTGGACTTGTCCCTAGTGGTAGAGAGCTAGAGTATGTGTGGATCCCTTGCTATATTTTCTAAGAGTAATATTATTGTGTAACCCTAATTTTGTATTGTGAAGGGTACAAGTCAGTCGCACCATGTAAAGATAATTAATATTGTGTAAAAGATTAATTATATTATTGAGTTGTACAAGTCAGCCCTATTGTGCCAATAGACACATCTATTTTATGAGCTAGTTCTTGTATTTATTGGAGAGTTAGATCCCCAATGTGGATCACTTACTCATTCTTGTATCATTCTCTCAACGCCTACCTGCAGGGCTGAAGTGCACACTTATCTTAGGCGCAAGTGTTCTTGGTCATAGAGCACCCTCTTGTGTGCACTAGGGTTTGTGGTGAAATGGTGATCTTCTCTTGACTCTATAGAAAGGATTGTTGGGTTTTTCCCTTGGTTGAGAAGGGTTTTCCCAGGATAACTTCTTGTGTTCTTTTGTATGGTTATTCTTCTTGTGATCTTGGTTACTGCAGCTATTGTATATTGTATTATTTCATTGTTTATGGTTCAAGCTCATGATAAATTGAAAAGAAACTACATGTGCTTGAGCTAAGCATTAAAAATTCAATAGACGACACCCAAAAAAATCCATCCATATTAAGGGTTGGTGTGGCTCAGGTTGGGGTGAGAAAAAAAAACCTTTTTCAAAATCTTTTTTTAAATAATAATAATAATATAAAAATAAAAATGAAAATGAAATTAATTATATCATAAATAAAATAAAATTAATTATATCATAAATAAAATGAAATAAAAATGAAAAAACAAAAATAAAAACACACTCATTAAAAAAAGTAACAAAGGGCCTTGCATGAGGCCCACATGCCTCCCATTTGGGTTTACTAGCATTAAAAAAAATTAGGGATCTCGGGGAACAAAACTTGTTTCTCTTATTTCCTCCCTCATTTTTCCAATTTCTATCATGATCATAGCTCTATTTGGAGCTAGGGTAGGGGTGCAAGGAAATCTTGGATGTATGCACAAAGGGATATCTAGGAGGCAATGAGCTACACCATTCCAGCATCCAAACAAAACAAACATTTTTTCTTCTTCTCCACAACATGGATTAGGCTTGCAGCATGTGGCTAGCATGGCTAGAAATAAATGGATGGGCTTCTTGTGGGTTGAGAGCCTTCCACCTTTTTTATTTTTTATGGCCCTCTTTCCAACAATGGGTGTGCCCATGGTGTGTGCATGCCCCAAAATCACAACATTTTTTCCTCTTGAATTTTCAATGATTTTTTTTATTTATTTACTTTTTTTTTTAATTTAAATATGTTTTATTTTTTGTTTTGTTACACACAAAGTCTTAAAAAAACCAATACTCATTTTTCCTTATTCATATTAAAAACTAGATCCACTTTGTATTGATTCATTGTTATGTTTTGGTCATATTGTAGCTCCACTATGTATTCTTCCGTGGTACAACCTAATCACATCATGGAAGGTATGGATCCACATTGTATCTTTCATGGCCATATCCTTAGTCAATGTTTTCATGGATCCACAATGTATTTGTCAGCGACCATGTTTTGAGTCAATTTATTATTAGCATGGGTATGCCTACCTTGGGGATGATACATATATACTTTTTGATGTTTGTTTGCATATTCCGCCTAATTGTCCTATTCCAGCACCCTTACGTACACATTTTTGTAAAAGTGTTATGGAAATCAATTTCTCTTCTAACCTCACACTTTAGGGAGCATTTGTTACACATCTATTTGTCACACTACCAAGTTTCACAATTTTTTCACCATGTGGGAGTGTTTTTCATAATCCCTAGACATGTTGGAGGGGAAAACTATCACTTGGAGGTCGAAATACTAACTTTCATCTTGAGTTTTTGGCATTTTTTGAGGATCATTGCCCCCCTTCCCATATGGAAAGGGGGATAAACCTTGATCATCACTCTTTGTCCATTTATAAGGAAGAGATAACCGCGCCATGTGCTCAGTTCAGGGGGGCGATGAAGTAGTTGCAACCATTATGACTTATTTTGAGATGTTGTTTCCAAGAGATTTTAGTTGGTTAGAGGTTGGTTCGAGCTACCCTCTATTCAAGGCAAGGCCAATATTGTTTGTTCATCTAAATCCTCATTTGATACCATCCTCTCCTCAAAATAATCCTATGCTTATGTTGCCTCAACTCGTATATAATGAAGGTAATTCTTGGGTGAAAGAGGAGAAATAAATTCTATATAATGAAGGTCATTCTTGGGTGAAAGAGGAGAAAGAACTTCAAGATATCATACTTTTGATCTTGTGACATTCAAGGGGCTGGGAAGGAGAACTTGGAGGAGTTGTTGTAACATCAAAATTAAGGTTGTAAATGATTCACTGTTTATTTATTTCCATAATATAACTTGGCCTATTCCCCTCATGTTCATATTGTTCACTACATGCATGTCTATTTTCATCTAATTCTATATAGATGGATCTATTCTTCTTGACATTATATATCGTAGAAGGAGGAGGTATTGTTTTGATCCTTGCAGGACTTCTCTCGCACCAAGATCTTGGGCATCAATATCAGGGGCTGGAGTAGCAAGGACAACCGATGAAAAAAGGTAAGTCATATATCCTTCTCTTATCATTATGATTGTTGACATATAGAGTGAATCTAGAGGGAAAGTAGAAAATCATTTTTTTCTCTTTGTCTTGGATCAAAGGAGTCTTGATCCAAGGGGGGTTTCACCTATCCGCAGAGAAAACTTTTCCACAATAGTAGATCATACCCCAAGTTGAGTGTTTCCTAAGAGGACCCTCTCTAAGTCACATAAGTAGTATAAGGTGGATGGGGTGTGACTTTTGGGCATGGAGTTTCTTGACATACAAGGGATCATATTGTCTCATTTATGGGGGGATCTATAGAGGGTGTGTTTTCTCTTGAGTTACCAACTATTTAGGTGTTATTTTTCTCAAGCCCTTTTTATCCATATTTACAATCCCCGCTTTCATTTATTTGTAATTTTCTAGTCCCCTTTATAAGGTTTCAAGCTTTAGCATTTGCAAATTGGGATCGAAGCAGGTACTAAGCAAGTAGAGCTCAAGTTGGGTCGAATTTTTATGGTCCTCATTTGATGTATTCACTTTATTTTTAGCATTAGTTTCTTATTATTTTATAGTAGCTACAATCTACCTCCAATCCTTTATCCCCTTCTTCCCATGAAATGAGGTACAATCCCGTATTGGGTCAATATGCCCGGAAACCCAAAAGATGAGGAAACGAAAGGGGAGAAGGATGGAAAGTAACAAGTATGTGTGGGAGTGGTACGATGACCTTTCCAGGAGACCACTAGTAGCAACCATTTTCTAGGGGGTGACCACTTACTAGGGCAACATGTCAACCACCAAGGTGAAATGAGGCAACAGGCATAATTTCCAAGCAAACATTTTCAAAATCAAGAAAGAACCCTTTGCAACATGTCCAAATGATTCATTTATTAGAATGACACTTACCACAACAACGAACTTGTTACATCATGGAGCAAGACCTGATGTCCTCTGTGAGCCAAGCTAGTGTGATGGACGTTGTTGTCATCAATCAAAAGGTGACATGTGGTAAGATAGGGGCATGTGCCTGCTCATCTGTCTCTCGGTACTCCATGTCTACAATCTGCAGGCCTTGAGACATCATCTCCTTAGTTATCCCTAGAATGGAGGGGATAACTATATAAATTATATTTTCTTAGATGTTATAATTTCATAAATACATGTTGTAGAAATTAGGGTTTTTGACTAGTCCTAAAACTAGTCTCAAACAAGTTTTCTTGGTAGAACTGTCATATTTGAAGCTATAAAAGTCCAAATTGAGTGCCACCAATTTCTTTTAAAAAACTACAGACCATAGTATTTTAAGTAAATTTTTCATAAATGGATCTAAAATATTGGGCACGTGGAATTCCGTACAAGTTTTCTCTCTAGAAAAGTTCAAAAAGCAACAAGTTTTGGTAAAGTTACCATAACTTTCAGTTGTCACGTCAAATTTTGATCAAACCTATTGCATTAAAGAGAAGAAACATCAAAGTATTACAGACCAAAATTTTAAACTCAAAAGGAACAAAATTTCAGAGATATATCAAGATAAAGTTCGACCACCAAGACAATCTCCCAATTAGTGTTTTAAAGGTATGTAACTTACAATTGGCATAACTTTTGATGGGAAGATCTATTTTTGGTGATTTAAAATTTGTGATAAAGAGAAAAAATAGGAGTATTATTATTTTCTCTAAAGGCAAGTGGTTATGAAAAAATTTATACTGTTGGTAAACCTCCAAAGAACTCACACGTGAAGTTTGAAGAAAATGAAGAATTTGAAAACAGACTATCCCAACCAAACAACCAAGTTGATGAAATGAGTGGTAGTGTGTCAAAACTTGTGGATTTTTCACGTTCCCAAGAAAATTTTAAAATGGAAATGGAAGATAAAATGGAAAATTTGATGAATCAAAAGTTAGAATAATTGAAAAATTACATCTTACATACCCTAGATGAGAGATTT
The DNA here is from genome assembly GCA_009831015.1 of Picea engelmannii. NCBI lineage: Eukaryota > Viridiplantae > Streptophyta > Pinopsida > Pinales > Pinaceae > Picea > Picea engelmannii. The sequence goes on from ML809065.1 coordinate 178,851, forward strand.
CCTAAAGGAGATATCAAGATGTTAGGAAATAATGAAAATGAGAAGAAGAATAATGTTGAACCGTAGTCACATATGGAGAATATTTCAACACAATTTGGGAGCACAAATATTGAATATCAAAATCAGGATCATTCATCATTCCAATATCTACATCATTGGGGGTTCAACTCAACACCAAGGAACTATTTAATTCCCAAGATCAATATGAGAAAGTTGGATGGTAAATATCCTATAACATGAATATTTTGGATGGAGAAATTATTTGATCTACACCAAGTGTCAACATTACAAAAGGTAACTCTTGCATCCTTGTATTTAGAAAATGATCAATTTCTTTGGTATCAATGATCTTGTGAACGAGAAAATAATTTTATTGCCTCTTAGTCCATCTTTCTGGATGAATTGACAGCACATTATGGGGATATTACAAGCAATACATTCTTTAGTCAATTGATAAATCTTTGAAAAAGATGTCCAATTACAAAGAACATCCAGCAATTCAAAAAACTATGTCTTAGGGTTAAGAACATTCCTAAGGATAATTTTTTAGATCTATTTATGGGAACTTTAAAAGAAATCATTCAACATGAGGTACATCTCTTCGTACCCAAATCCCTAGAGTGTGCTTTCATTTTGGCAAGGAAAGTTGAAGGTAAAAATATGGATACTAGAAGAGTGGCCACAAATAATTATGGAGAGCACGATGCTCCCTCATCTAATCTCACTCAACCTATGAGGTTGAAACCTCAGAAAATTGATGAAAGAAGAGAAAATGGACTGTGTTTCAATTTTCATAGAAAGTACAGTAAGGGGCATAAGTACAGTGAGAATAATTATTCTACATAGACTATGAAGAGGAAGAGGATGAGGATCAAGAATTGGAACCATCGCAAGACCTAGAACTAGAAAAGACTACTCTAACTATATCATGTCATGCATTGATCGGCATCATTAATCCACAAACCCTCAAGATAGAAGGGTGCATCAAAAAGAAAAAGGTAACATTGTTTATTGATTCTAGTAGTACCCATAATTTCATTAGTTGTAAATTAGCAAAAGTTTTCAATCGCTTTGTATTTACAGCACTAGATTTTCAAGTAATGATTAGAAATGACAGTACCATAAATTGTTCAAAGAAGTGCCATAGTATTAAGCTCAATATGGAGTATATATTGGATAGTCCCATGGTTGCAATCCAAATGGGTGATGTTGATATTGTATTAGGGGTCCAATGGTTACAATCATTAGGAACAATGGCTCTTAATTTTCAAGAACTTTTCATAAGATTTTCTTTATAAGGCAAGGAAATTGAACTTTGAGGATATCCAAGGGAAACCCTATAAAGTGATAAGCTCTAGTAGCATAACAAAATTACTCAAAAAGGGAAAGCATGGTGTAATCACACAATAATTGTGCGAACAAGATGTTCAAACATTTATACCCTCTTCTCTTGTGGATCTCCAAAACGTTATTGACAATCATTCCATGGTGTTTTGAGAGATTCATAAGGGTCTTCCACCTACTTGAAATCATGACCATGCTATTCATTTGCAACCATAAAGTGTACAACCTAACATTAGGCCTTATAGGTAGCGATATGCACAAAAGAGTGAAATTGAGCATATGATTCAAGAAATGTTAGAGGTTGGAATCATTCAACCTAGTCAAAGTGCTTTCTCTTCAATAGTGGTGATGGTTACAAAAAAATATGGTTCACGGCGTATGTTTCCATATTATAGACAGCTCAACAAAATGACCATTAAAGATGAGTTTTATATTGTTTCCATTGATTAATTGCAAGGATCTATTTTTTTACTAAGTTGGATCTCCTCTCTAGATATCATCAAATTAGAATGAGGCAAGAAGGCATTCCCAAAACACCCTTTAGAACACATGAAGGCCATTATGAGTTTTTGGTGATGCCATTTGGCCTTAGTAATGTACCTTCAACATAAGCTTGATGAATTATATTTTCAAACCCTTACTCGGAAATTTTTTATTAGTATTTTTTGATGATATACTAATCTACAACAAATCTTGGGAAGAACATATACAACAAGTTGAAATGGTAATTGTTATCCCCGATTTCATGGGATAGCTAGGAGATCATGTATCGAGGCCCACAGGTCCTAGACATGGAGTATCGAGAGCAAGATTGACCTGAGCATGGCCCTGGAGGGCCCATCCTTCTCTTCTTTCATCAGATTTGTCTTGTCAGCAGCAGCAGCATCCATCACCATCAACCTAGTCTTGTATCAGAGAAGGATCTTGCTCCATGAGGTAATTGGTCCAGGTATCATGGTATGTGTCACTTTTGATCATTATAACCTTTAGATATATGCATCTTACTCCTTTTATTTCTAACAACTGCTTGGATCTTACATTGACCCACTTGACCATTGTTGAGGGGATTGGCAGGGTGTCCTAGCAAGCTTGTACCCATAGGTTTTGATTTTCCACTGGGGGGATTTCTGAAGATCCATCATCCGCTCCCATCATATCATCATTTTTTCATCTTATCACCCGCTCATCTGTCCCATTTCCCTAGTCCATGCATTAGGATGATCTGTTTGTAGGGTTGCACCTTATCTCGTGGGAAGAAGGGGCTAAAGGCCCAGAAGGTAAAAGAAGTTGGTAAAAGACAAAATCCATAAAAATGAAACCTCGAGATGCCTCGCCCAAGGATCCCTGAGAAGGCAATAAACAACCCCTCAGCAAGAAACAAGAGGGACCTGAAGAAAAATAACAAAAACAAGACTTAGCCAAGAGGATAGGGGGTCTCATCATGAGCCAGCTTATTATGTTCATGGGTACCTAACAGTATGACATTGCCACTATCTGGTTACCACGCTAGGGAAGTGACCTTTGGTTTCATGGCCAAGGGAAAGGGGGTCTCATCACGAGCCATCCTTATCATCTCTGTGAAAGTGCTTGTGGGTAACACTGTCAGCTCTGGTCACCACACCAAGGCAATGTCCTCTAGTTAGTCCTTGAAATAAAAAAAGGAAAAAGCAAATAAAGAAAAGAAAGAATAAAGGCAAGAAAGGGCTTGGAAAAACTTGCATCCATGATGGGTATAGCTCACCTTCTACAAAGGCACCCATAGGTAATATCATGCATCCCTGTCTTGCACTCTACCTGTGTGTCTGGACATCCCTTATCCATATCACCTCGTTCTACATGGCTTGGATGATACCCCTTACATAATTTCCTTTCCTTATGGATACTATCCCAATAGGGTGTCTTATCTTTTTCTTCAACCTTGTATTGTAGGTCTTTGTAATATATTTGAGCTATTGGATGATATATCAAGGTTTTTATGCATATGTCTGATAATATTAATGATGAGATGTGATTAACATTGCTATGATCTCTGTTACTAATGAGCCCATGGAGGGAGAATTTTTTGATGTGCAGGACCTTGCCTAATGGACAGGTACCACGTGGACTGGTACACATGGGGAGATGATTAGTTCGGACCTCCATGGGGCTGAAGAGCCCATCAGATGGTTGTTGGGACTCCATCAGGGGCATAGACAGGACAGTGCTTGATCGAGCTTTTGCACCTGAGAAGAAGAAGGATGTCCCATCAGGGACACTTTGGCTGAGCCTAGCCTAGGGGGGTTGACCCACTTCCAGTGGAATGTTTCCCTTTGATGGCCCAGGATGTCACCTAGGAGCCATTGACGTCACCTTGAGCATGTCACAGTTTGACAGGGTAGCTGGCACATGTGGCATGATTGGGAGGCCCAAAGAGGGCCAACGTTTTGTCATTTTGTACTTCATTTGCCCTAAAAAGGGGCTAACATCTCCCTCAGTATGGCTTGACGTCTTCCTTATGCTCAATTAGGGCTTTGATTTGACAATTTAATGTAAAAACAATATAATTTTGGTTTGTAGCCTTGTCGGTTATTTTTAATGACCTAAATTTAATTAAAGGTCATGATACAGTATATATTGAGGAGTTTTCCCTCATTTTGACAAGAACACACAACTCACTCTCTTGTGAGATCTGATTTTTGCGCCCTTGTTGGAGTATTTCATATTTTAAGTGAGGTGCACTTGTTGAAGGAAGGATTTTCTTGGCATTTTTGGCATTTCGCTTGAAGGAAGGTTTACAACTAGGATTTGCAATGCTATTTCTTCATGATATGTAAGTGTTTTTTCTGCAAAACTTCTTAATTGAATGGTTGTAGGCTTATATTCTTGCATTTATTTATAAACTTTGTTGATTTAAAACCCTAGGTGACAAGCACACAAGTAGGTCCTTGTTTCATGTCCCCTAAAAGAGAAATATTCAACCATTGAAGAAGGAAGGAAGAGCCTAGCCATTGCTACATTCTTATTGCTTCTTCCCTTGTGCTAGCCATGCCTTTTAAGAGTCAAGAAAGAGGAGACGTCCCAGGCCTAGGTTAACTACACCTAGGGTCATCCTGCTTCTAGGGTTTGGTGATAGGGCCTTGCCTCTGCAACACTCTCCCTCACCTCACTCTCTTGTTTTGACTTGTCTTTTATGCTAGCCGTTTTGCCAAGTTTGACCTAAGGAAGGAGGAAAGAGAATGAGGCCTTGCTTAAGCAACACTGGAGTGAGCCTCTTTCCCCTAGGTTTTTTATTCTGGGGCCCTACCATTGTATCACTTTAGAACCTTTCCCTCTTGTCCTTAGCCTACTCCCTTCAACCTTTGTGCCCTCTCTTAAATTGACTCCATCTACCCTAGGCACGGATCTCAGGTCCCCAACGTTGAAGTGATAGTGCTCAAACAACTCTTAAAAATTTTATAATTTGAAACCATAACTAACTGACTAACCCTAATTAGGCTGACGTCACTCTTGGTTATTCCATCTTGACGCAGAATTTGTCTTTGATAAGCAATTAGATTATGGTTTAAGAGCATTTATTGAGTAAGGGATTGATTAAATACATTGTTGGCTACATCATCTCAATATTTATTGATGAATTGATATTTTTTCCACTGCTATATTGATAAACAATGATCTCATTGATATCTATTGTAATAATTGTTAATCTATTGACATCAGATAGTTATATGAAGTACTAACCCATTGAATTATAGCCTGCATATATTGTTTTTCTATTGTCTTGTTCTGGGCAGGTGTTCTTATTTGGGGCTACACTTCATTATTGGTTGATTAGTCGGACTATCTGATCTTGGTGGTAACCTGTGAGGAGGAACTTTTACGTTGACCTTTATACTTTGGCCTCTTCAAAACCCCAGGTTACCGGGGACGTCTCCCCTGGGTTAACCTCCCTGAATAGAAAGAACCTCCCCATTGTGGTGACATTGGGTGGGGTAGGTTCATGTTACGCCAGTTTGGCCTCTACCTTCTAGCCATTTGACCTAGCTACAAATTGTGCGATAACATTTTGGCGCCATTGCCAGGGACACTAAGTCAATTCTCCTCAAATGACAAACCTTTTCGGTAAGCCTTGCCTCAAAGACCTTTTCTTACAAGCTTACCTGGAGACTCCACTAGGCTGTTTTTCCCCCTTTTCTTTGATAGTTTCAAGTAAATTATCTGGCGACTCCACCAATGACGACCTGTAGTGGGTAACAATACTCAAATCCCTCTACTATGGCCACTGTTACCCTAACAAGCTCTGCACCCCCGATTAATCTTGATCCTCACAAATGGTCTTACTCAGAGAGTTTCCACTATTTCGACCTAAGTAACATCCAAGGGGAGTTGCATGACTTACCCAAGGATGCAAATTCTTGGCTACCACTTTTCTCAAGAAAAGGTATCCCTGGAAACTCACATTGGACCCAGTTCTATGATAGTTTTGATTTTCATTTGGCTGGTCAAGAACACCCTGATGTCTTCATGAGGCTCTTTGAAAGCTCCCATGTAGAGGATGCTAAAGTTTGGATTGATAGGTTCCCTAAGGGAAGCATAAAAAACCCTGAAGAACTACAAAAGGCCTTCGGAATAAGGTGGTGTGATAGTGAGCATTCACAGGATTCCTTCTCCCAATGCCTTAGCATTTGCAAAGGATCTTGTGAAGGTATTAGATATTTCAGTGATAGGTTCAACCTTATCCTCAAAAGGGTCCGATCAAAGGTAGGCTCAGGACAAGATATTCTCTGTCATTTCTTGTCCTCCTTAGAAGTGGATTTGCAATTCAAAATCAGGGACCGGTCACCTACAACTTTAGAGGAAGCACAAGACCTAGCCTTTCAGATTGAGAAAAACTTTGAGTTCGAAGACTACATTCATCAGATGGACTTTTCACAAAATTTTGACCTATGGGATCCTGGTAATAAACTTGTCATGGAACCTGAGTCTCCAAGAATTCACCAAGTCGAACCTATTCCCACTAAAATAAAATGGAGCCTTTCCCGTAAAAGAATTACTTCTTCCCAAGAACCCCCTCTGAAAAATATCCCTCCTAAGGACGAGATTGAAATTGTCCTACCTGAAAACATTGAGCAAAATACTTCGGAAGAATTTTCTCTTTTTATCCACCAAGTCGGACACCCTTTCTCCAAAATTGGTGAGTTCACACCTTTCTATGTCACTCTCCAAGTCAAAGACTCTCTCCTCCACAACTGTCTCCTGGACCCAAGTGCCACAACCAACATGATGATGGAGGAAGTTATGTATCAATTGGGTCTGAGCCTCTCACAAACAAATACCAAAGGTGACTTTGCAAAAGGGATCATTAACAACCTCGAGGTGGCCTTTAACTCCTGCCCCAATGCTCCTTTCTTGATAAATGTGGTCATCATAGATGTTGTAAATAATTTAGGGATTATTCTTCACAAACATCTCATAGAGCATTTGAATGGAAGTATTCATAAACAACAGTCCAAAGCAACCATCCCTAATCCTGAAGGGGGATTGTTTACCATCTACGATGAGCCTCTCATTGGCTCCCTGGTTGAAACCTCTAATGAGCCAAGTGACCAACTTTTATGCATCGATAGTGGCCTTAATAATTGGTTCATCCAAGAAGGGAAGTTAGTTGTGGATGTCGTTGAAGAGACTGAAGGAATATGGACCTTAGAATTCGATGGATCACACTCAAGCTCTAGATCGGGCGCTGGAGTAGTTTTAACAGCCCCTTCGGGTGAAGTCCTTTACCATTCATATAGGCTGGAATTCCATTGCACCAACAATGTTGTCGAGTATGAAGCCTTGATTATAGGTCTCAATTTAGCGATTGACAAAGGTGTTACAATCCTAGAAGTAAAAGGGGATTCATACCTCATTGTGTCGCAAGTTTTGATGAGATTTTCCACTAAAAATGAAAAGTTAAAAATGTATCGAGATGTGGCTCAAACCCTTTCAAAATCCTTCAGAAAAGTGTCAATCAAAGTCGTTCCTTGAGAATAAAACCACGTGGTTGATGCTTTGGTTGTCTCTGCTTCTACTTTACAACCATGTGAAGGACCTTTTCATGACCTATGCAATATGGAGGTTCTTTTTAGGCCTTATGTTCCCGACAATTTGGAACATTGGTAGGTTTTCGAGGATGATGATCAAATTATCAAATTCATGGAGAACAACAAAGAGTTTACCAATTCATAAGTTTCTTTCCTGGCCGATTCTATGGATATGGAAGTCATTAACCTACAAATAAATACCTTGCCAAAGGGTTTTATTCCCCTAGAAAACCTTTTTGACAGGGATGATGTTTTTCAGGGAAAGAGAGCCAACAAGCAAGCTAAAGAAGCCCTAGAATTCAATATCGGTACAGAGATGGACCCAAGGATGGTCAAAATAGGAAAGGGCACCACCAAGAAACAAAGAGAGGAAATACTAGCGCTCATCAGATAATTCAGAGATACCTTTGCTTGGAACTATGATGATTTGAAAGCCTATAGGGGGGATGTCATCCAACACGCCATACCCTTGGTAGAAGGGGCCAAACCATTTCGAAAAAATCTAAGGCATATCAACCCAAAGTTGGCAAGCCAAATACAAAGGGAGCTCCAAAAAATGGTCGATGTTGGTATCATAGCCCCTATCAGGTATTCTTCTAGGATGTCAAACTTGGTGGTTGTTCGGAAGAAAAATGGTGACATCCGCCTGTGTGTTTATTTCCGCAACCTCAACCAATTGTCATTAAAGGATAATTATCCCCTCCCAAACATGGAACATTTGCTTTAGCGGGTTACAGGGACAGGGATGATGTCTATGCTAGATGGGTTCTCAGGGTACAACCAAGTCTTACTCAAAAGAGAAGACCAACTCAAAACTTCTTTTACTACACCTTGGGGAACTTTTATGTACTTAAGGATGTCGTTTGGTCTTATGAACGTTGGTGCCACCTTTCAGAGAGAAATGGACTTTTCCTTGAGAGACCTCATACAAAAAATCATAGAAATTTACCAATATGACCTTATAGTCGTGTCCAAGGATAGGAAAGACCGTCTCTCTCACCTTAGGATTGTTTTTGAGCAATGCAGAAAGTATGGTATCTCACTGAATCCCAAGAAATCTGTCTTTGGGATTGACGAAGGAAAACTGTTAGGACACGTGACCTCAGAAGGAGGAGTCTCCATTGATCCTGAAAGAGTCCAGTCGATAAAGGATATTCGCCCTCCGACCAACAGGAAAGATTTGTAATCTTTTCTCAGAAAAATCAACTTCATCCATAGATTTGTACCAAATTTTTCCGAGAGAATAAAACCTTTGAGCGCTTTGCTAAAAAAGAATGTTTCTTTCAGGTGGGGAGATGAGACCAAAAAATCCTTTGAAGACATCAAAAATGATATCTCCCAAGCCCCCGTCTTGATTATCCATGATTTCTCGTGGGATTACATAATATTCTCGTTTGCATCCCAGGATATTATTGCAGGTGTCCTGATGCAAAAAGATGTTGATAACTATGAACACCCCATGGCCTTTATGAGAAAAGTCCTAAGAGACTCAGAATTAAACTACTCCATCACAGAGAAATAAGCCTATGCCTTGGTCAAGTCCCTCAAACACTTCAGGAATTATGTCGGTTACAATAAAATCAAGGCTTATGTCTCGTATCCAGCTGTGAAGGACATCTTATCGTAGCAATATTGCATGGGTACTCGAGGAAAATGAGTTTCCAAAATCTAGGAGTATGACTTAGAAATAAAACCCACCAAAATAATAAAGGGACAAGGTTTATCTCATATGTTAACCAAGAGAAACCAAGAAGCCATACAGATGGGTGAGAATGAGCAAGTAAACATAATGATCAACGAATTAGAACATGACGAGTGGTATTCCGATATCGTTCACTATCTAAAGAATCTGTCTTGCCCTGATCATTTAGTGGATTACAAAAGAAGGGATTTGAGATTGAGAGATATGAAATATTGTCTGACTAAAGATGGACTTGGATGGAAAAATCTTGATGGTGTTATACTTCGATGTGTGAACAAAGAAGAGGCAAAGAAGATACTGGAAGAATTGCACTCTGGGTATTGTGGTGGACAGTTTGCAGCTCGTACTACTGCCCATAAGATTCTGAGGGTCGGCTATTATTGGACAACGCTTTTTTTAGACACTCACCAGCACGTTCGATCTTGCCAACCTTGCCAGTACTTCTCTGACAAACCAAAACTCCCAGCACAACCTTTGAAACTAGTAGTAGTAGAGGCACCCTTTTAGCAATGGGGTTTGGATTTTGTTGGTGAGTTCAAGGACAATTCAAGTAATGGCTACTGGTGGATCCTAACAACTACAGACTATTTCACTAGATGGGTCGAATCTATTCCTACCAAAAAGGCCACCGAGGAAGTAGTCATGAACTTTTTGGAAGACTGAATCATAACTAGGTTCGGTTCCCCTTCCAAGATCACTACAGATAATGCCAAAGCTTTCAGCTCTTATGCCCTGGTAGAATTTTGTTTCAAATATGGCATTACCCTATCCCATTCCTCCAACTACTACCCACAAGGAAATGGGTTAGCAGAATCAACCAATAAGAACCTCATCAATATTATGAAGAAGGTTATGGGAGAGAATAAAAATTCATGGGATAGCAAAATAAAATACGCAATATGGGCAAACCGAATAACGACAAAAACTGCCCGCACGGGTGTAGACGGATTGGCAAGTGTCGTGTAAATGGAAGGAAATTTGTAAAATGAAGTCTCATGTTCGATTCTCACCCAGATTTACTCGTGCGCCATTCTTGCGAGCTGGGTGGTTGCACCTTGGGTTATAGTGGTAGCCGACGGGGATCGACCCCGTGTCACGTGAGTACGAGAACCGTGAGTTGCCGATTCCCCCAGTAAAAAAAAAAAAAATAATGACAAAAACTTCCACAGGAAAAACTCCTTTTGAGCTGGTATATGGACTTGAAGCAAAGCTTCCTGTGAACCTCCAGATCCTTATCCTTCGTTTTGCTCAACAATACACCACAAATGCAAAAGCAATCCAAGGAAGGATCAATCAGCTAATAGAACTAGATGAGACGAGGAGAAGTGCCTTGGGTCAAATGACGAGAAATCAAGAAAAGATAAAGAACACCTTTGATCATAAAGCCAAGGAAATAAACTTCGCCAAAGGAGATCTCGTGCTACTATGGGATAAGAGAAAGGAAAAACCTAGTATGCACAAAAAAATCGACAGTCTATGGGGAGGCCCTTATAAAATCATGAGTTGTGCAGGTACGAATTCTTTAAACTTAGAGACCATGGAAGGAGAAATCCTGAAGCTACCAGTATAAGATTTACATATCAAGCATTACTACTCCCCAGAGACTTGACTCCACAGGTAAGTACATGTAAGTAGGCATTTTTTCATGTATTATACCATTTGCATTTCACGTTAGTTTGCTTCCACACTTGCATATTGATTGTTTTATTTCAGTTATGTATATATGTCTATATATGCCGGGTGACAATACCACCCCATCTTTTTTACTGCTTCCCCTATTGAGTTGAGCAGGTCTGTGGGTTATGCTAGAGATGTTGAGGTTCTCATGCACTCTACGGTGAGCACATGTCCCCGAGTTGGAGCCAGATGTTATCCCCGATTTCATGGGATAACTATGAGATCATGTCTTGAGGCCCACAGGTTCTAGACATGGAGTACTGAGAGCAGGATTGACCTGAGCATGGCCCTGGAGGGCCCATCCTTCTCTTCTTTCATTAGATTTGTCTTGTCAGCAGTAGTAGCATCCATCACCATTGGCCTGGTCTTGTATCAGAGAAGGCCCTTGCTCCATGAGGTAATTGGTCCAGGTATCATGGTATGTGTCACTTTTGATCATTATAACCTTTAGATATATGCATCTTACTCCTTTTATTTCTAACAACTACTTGGATCTTACATTGACCCACTTGACCATTGTTGAGGGGACTGACAGGGTGTCCTAGCAAGCTTGTACCCATAGGTTTTGGTTTTCCACTAGGGGGATTTCTGAAGAGCCATCATCCGCTCCCATCATATCATCATTTTGTCATCTTATCTCCCGCTCATCTGTCCCATTCCCCTAGTTCGGGCATTAGGATGATATGTTTGTAGGGTTGCACCTTATCTCGTGGGAAGAAGGGGCTAAAGGCCTAGAAGGTAAAAGAAGCTGGTAAAAGACAAAAGCCATAAAAATGAAACCTCGAGATGCCTCACCCAGGGATCCTTGAGAAGGCAATAAACAACCTCTCAGCAAGAAACAAGAGGGACCCGAAGAAAAATAACAAAAACAAGACTTAGCCAAGAGGATAGGGGGTCTCACCATGAGCCAGCCTATTATGTTCATGGGTACCTAATAGTATGACATTGCCACTATCTGGTTACCACGCTAGGGCAGTGACCTTTGGTTTCATGGCCAAGGGAAAGGGGGTCTCATCACGACCCAACCTTATCATCTCTGTGAAAGTGCTTGTTGGTAACACTGTCAACTCTGGTCACCACACCAAGGCAGTTTCCTCTACTTAGTCCTTGAAATAAAAAAAGGAAAAAGCAAATAAAGAAAAGAAAGAATAAAGGAAAGAAAGGGCTTGGAAAAAATTGCATCCATGACGGGTACAGCTCGCCTTCTACAAAGGCACCCACAGGTAATATCATGCATCCCTGTCTTTCACTCTACCCGTGTGTCTGGACATCCCTTATCCATATCACCTCGTTCTACATGGCTTGGATGATACCCCTTGGAGACTTTCCTTTCCTTATGGATACTAGCCCAATAGGGTGTCTTGTCTTTTTCTTCAGCCTTGTATTGTAGGTCTTTGTAATATCTTTGAGCTATTGGATGATATATCAGAGTTTTTATGCATATGTCTGATAATATTAATGATGAGACGTGATTAAAATTGCTATGATCCCTGTGACTAATGAGCCCATGGAGGGCGAAGTTTTTGATGTGCAGGACCTTGCTCGATGGACAGGTGCCACGTGGACTGGTACACATGGGGAGATGATTAGTTCAAACCTCCATGGGGCTGAAGAGCCCATCAGATGGTTGTTGGGACCCCATTAGGGGCAGAGACAGGACAGTGCTTGATTGAGCTTTTGCACCTAAGAAGAAGAAGAATGTTCCATCAGGGACACTTTGGTTGAGCCCAGCCTAGGGGGGTTGACCCACTTCCAGTGGAACATTTCCCTTTGATGGCCCAGGACATCACCTAGGAGCCATTGACGTCACCTTGAGTGTGTGACAATTTGACAGGGCAGCTGGCACGTGTGGCATGATTGGGAAGCCCAAAGAGGGCCAATGTTTTGTCATTTTGTGTTGCATTTGCCCTAAAAAGGGACTAATGTCTCCCTTAGTAGGGCTTGACATCTTGCTTATGCTCAGTTATGGCTTTGATTTGACAATTTAATGTAAAAATAGTATAATTTTGGTTTGTAGCCTTGTCGGCTATTTTTAATGACCTAAATTTAATTAAAGGTCATGATACAGTATATATTGAGAAGTTTTTCCCTCATTTTGACAAGAACACACAACTCACTCTCTTGTGAGATCTGATTTTTTCACCCTTGTTGGGGTATTTCATCTTTTAAGTGAGGCGCACTTGTTGAAGGAAGGATGTTCTTGGCAGTTTTGGCATTTCTCTTGAAGGAAGGTTTACAACTAGGGTTTGCAATGTTATTTCTTCATGATATGTAAGTGTTTTTTCTGCAAAACTTCTTAATTGAATGGTTGTAGGATTATATTCTTGCATTTATTTATAAACTTTGTTGATTTAAAACCCTAGGTGACAAGCACACAAGTAGGTCCTTGTTTCATGTCCCCTAAAAGAGAAATATTCAACCATTGAAGAAGGAAGGAAGAGCCTAGCCATTGCTACACTATTGCTTCTTCCCTTGTGCTAGTCGTGCCTTTTAAGAGTCAAGAAGGAGGAGACGCCCCAGGCCTAGGTTAACTACATCTAGGGTTTGGTGATAGGGCCTTGCCTCTGCAACACTCTCCCTCACCTCACTCTCTTGTTTTGGCTTGTCTTTTATGCTATCTGTTTTTCCAAGTTTGACCTAAGGAAGGAGGAAAGAGAACGAGGCCTTGATTAAGCAACACCGGAGTGAGCCTCTCTCCCCTAGGGTTTTGATTCTGGGGCCCCGCCATTACAACACTTCATAACCTTTCCCTCTAGTCCTTAGCCTACTCCATTCAACCTTTGTGCCCTCTCTTAAATTGACTCAGTTTACCCCTAGGCACTGATCTTAGGTCCCCAACGTTGAAGTGATAGTGCTCAAACAACTCTTAAAACTTTTATAATTTGAAACCCTAACTAATTGACTAACCCTAATTAGGCTGACGTCACTCTTGGTTATTCCATCTTGACACAACATTTGTCGTTGATAAGCAATTAGTTTATGGTTTAAGAGCATTTATTGAGTAAGGGATTGATTAAATACATTGTTGGCTACATCATCTCAATATTTATTGATGAATTGATATTTTTTCCACTGCTATATTGATAAACACTGATCTCATTGATATCTATTGTAATAATTGCTAATCTATTGACATCAGATAGTTATATGAAGTACTAACCCATTGAATTATAGCCTGCATATATTGTTTTACTATTGTCTTGTTTCGGGCAGGTGTTCTCATTTGGGGCTACACTTCATTATTGGTTGATTAGTCGGACTATCTGATCTTGGTGGTAACCTGTGAGGAGGAACTTTTACTTTGACCTTTATACTTTAGCCTCTTCAAAACCCCAGGTTACTGGGGACGTCTCCCCTGGGCTAAACTCCCTGAATAGAAAGAACCTCCCCATTGTGGTGACATTGGGTGGGGTAGGTTCCTATTACGCCTGTTTGGCCTCTACCTTCTAGCCATTTGACCTAGCTACAAACTGTGCGATAACAGTAATCAAAATATTGGAAGAGCAACAACTATATGCAAATCCTTCCAAGTGTTCCTTTGGGGTTGAAGTGGAATATTTGGGTCATATTGTATCTCATGAAGGTGTCAAAGTGGACCCTAAAAAAATCAAAGCTATGATGGAATGGATAATTCTGAATACCTTGAATAATCTTAGAGGATTCTCAAGATTGACGAGATATTACCACAAGTTTGTCAAGAATTATGGCCAAATAGCAACACCTCTAACAATGTTATTAAAAAATGAGGATTTTTCTTTGACTTAATAAGAAACCAAAGATATTGAAAATACTGAGGATGCTATTTGTACGACTCATATCCCATCCACACTTGACTTCACAAAAACCTTTATTGTGTAGTGCGATGTCTCGAGACATGACATTGGTGTAGTTTTAATGCAAGAAGGAAGGCTTTGTGCCTTTGAAAGTAGTCATCTTAAAGGGAAAAACTTACTCAAACCCATTTATGAAAAGGTAATGTTGGCTATATTACATGCAATTAGGAAATGGTGTTCTTACCTAATAGGGAGATACTTAAGGTAAAAACAAATCATGATAATTTGATGTACTTCCTATAATAATGATTATCTTCAGAAGAGGAACAAAAATGGGTTACAAAGATATTAGGTTATGACTTTGAAATTATCTACAAAAAAGGAAAAGAAAAATATAGTCACAGATGCACTTTCAAGGAAAGAAGAAGACAAGGGGTTTACTATGTATTATTTCCATTCTACAATCTGATTGGGTGGAAGAAGAAATGAAAGAATGGAAGAAAGATCAAAAGGTGTGTGTTGTCCCTTGACCAAGTTTTGAGGTACACTTGGTCATATTTGACCATTTTTGGTCTTCGACATCCTGTCAAAGACGGAGCGCCAAGTGAAGCAGAGATCACAGGATCTTGGTCCACTTTTGGGCCCTTTTAGGGTTTTGGGTTAATGTAATGAGAAAGGGATGTCGACCTGTGGGTTTACCCACGCTTAGGCCCACTTTTGTATATAAAAATAGATGTGAAATAGATGTGAAGTAGGTGTGATTGCTTAGTGCAATTGGTAGTGCATCTATGTGATGTTGAATAAGTGCTCTGTGTGAACTGTGTAAGACTTGCAAGGCTAAGTGCAAGTTACTATGAGGTTGCTATAAGAAGCTAAGTGATGTAACACAATGAAGAAGGATCTAGCGAGCTGCGCAGATCTTTTGTCCTATGCAAAGATGGGTTTTGAATGCTTTGTGCTTGTAACAGATTGAAGACTATAATAAAGAAGAATATCTTGTGGACGTAGCCCCAGAGTGGGGATTGAACCACGTAAATCTGTGTGTTATGCTCTGTGCTTTGATTCAATGTGTTTTGTTTATGCTATGTGCTTTGATATATCCACTTATGCTCTGTGCTTCTTAGATATATATGATTGTTAGATCTGATGTGTATGAGGATGCTTAGTGTTGATCTACTAGATCTTATCTGGGTTACTATGGTTAAGTGTTGAAGTACTGTAGATCTGAGTGTACACCGCGATGCTTTGTGTTGTCTGCAAAGTATAATAAGGGTTGAATATTGATGAATGATCGATGCTAAGTTCTCTGTAAATGATATAATCACATATATGTGTCTCAGCTAAGGTTGCAAACACCTGAGTCTTGCAACCACCCCTGCCTCTACCTCGGGTGAGACTTCATCTGCTTCGCAAGTGTTTCCGAAAGGGCCGATAGTTAGGGATTTATTGGTGCACTCTTGAGCATTGAACCCTGGGTCTGCCCCTGTGCCAACAAATGGTTTCGTTGTCGGGACCTGAAACTGTGATTCCTGGGAACTAAGGAAGAAGAAACTTTGTGCAAAAGAAAGTTATGTGCGTAGATTTGTTTCCCTAGTGCGCATCTTTTTATTAGACCTGTGAAGATTTGTGCTAGGAATAAGGTTAGATATGAAGAAAGGAAGATCAGATCTGAAGAAAAGAAGCGATATCTGAACACTCAGTGCTCTAAGAAAAGTAAAAGTGGAAATTTCTGAAAGAAAGAGGTAAGAATATGTAGAAAAGAGGTCAGATATGCAAAAAAGAGGTAAACTTTGTAAGCTCTGTGCTCTAATAAAGGTAAGAATAGTCAAAAGTTCTTAGATCTTGAAGCTTTGTGCTATATACAAGTAAGATAAGTAAATTTTTTTGTTTCTAGAGCATGGATCTAGGTATGTTTGATAGATTATGTCCTAGCTTAAAAACTAGGGCATTAATAGATAAAAGAAAGTTTGATATGAATAGATCTGATAAGTATAATGATAGATATGTTATACCTATGCATAGAAAGAATGTATGGACTAACAAATGGATGCAGGATCCTAGAAAGAAATTTTTGCAGGCTAGCCATTATGATCTTAGCGCGCATTACAAGAAGAGTTTGGGATCATTGAAGAGAAAGAGAGCATTAACTATGTGTTACAGTTGCAGAAGACCAGGAGATCTTGCTAAGGAATGCCCTAGGAGAAAACCTAGTTGCCTATGTTGTAAGGCTATGGACCATGAAGTACTGGATTTCCCTAGAATGATTGCTAGACTTGAAAAGCTAAATATGGAGCAAGAAAACCCTGAAGGAGATCAAGAGACTAAGATTATAGAAGAACCTCAGCAAGAATCAGAGAAAGTATTAATACAGATGAAAGAAACCCTGAAGGAACATAAAGATGTCTGATTACCAGGGATCTTCAAAGAAAAGGAGCAAGTCGAAGAAAGAATAGGAGACTTCGACATTGACTGTATTCTTGATGAAAAAACACAAGTGAACATTATGCCAGAAAGAACTTGGGAAGTTATAGGGAAGCCTACCATGATTCCCTCATTGGAAGGAATAGGACTATTCAGAGGAAAACTGATGATGTTATGTGGAAAACTCACTCAGATACCTATGACAGTCAATGGAACTTCGACAAAAGAAGACTTTGAGATTATCAAATTCATTCAGGACAATGCCCTGTTTACTATGCTACTCGAGAAACCTTGGATTGAAAGAGATCAAGCCAGAAAGAAGGAAGAAGAAGAGGTTTTAGAACAGCAGAGACAAGAGTTAAAAGATTTCATGACTAAAAGGATTGCACAGTTAATAGAAGAATAGGAGAACCGCTCAAAACCATCTGACACTAGAAGCCTGGATATCGAGGCCAAAGCTACACAAAAGGATGAAATTTCTACCCCAGACAAAGAAGAAGTGATATACCTAAACCCTAGGAGAGAATCTCACCAGCACGAAGTGACTATGTCCAAGGAAAATAAGAATCAAAATGAGAAGAGAACCACCGAGATGAAGCTCACTGGAAAGAAGGCTAGAAATCTAAGTAAGAAGAAGGCTAATATTGAAAAATTACAGAAGATCCTAGAGGGTACCTCGCAGCAAGACACTTTGCAGAATTGGAGCTTCGTCGGGATATCAGGACAACGACATATGCCACTTCGTCGAGGCGAAGTAATATAGTTGTTGGAAGCCAATATAATCGTTCAACTGCCGCTCTGAACGGGTCAGAAAGCATTTATGGCTCGCCACTAGACCGTTAGACTGCGCCATAACAGACATAACATAAGTTAATGCAGCCTCATACCCGTTGCAAGCAAACCGTTGCTAAGTTTCCATACTTAGTCCGTCGCGCCACGCACCGAGAACACTTTTTGCTAAGTGAGAATTTGAGCCCGAAACCTGAGATTACTTCACCCTGTGATCATTTCCTTGTTCCCATACTGTTCACTATAGTCTCTGAATTCATTTCACACCCGAGCTAGTTGACCCAAGCTTGTATGTCGAACGAGCTCAGTGCTGCTGAGAAATTAGTTGAAGAAGTTTTGATTGACTTAATGACTAAGAGAGTCATGTCGGAGTGAGGATTATCTACAGGAATCCAAGCATTGTCAATGAGAGGATCCTAGGCCTCCCCTTCCACTACTTGCGTCAGTCCATCCCGACCGATCGATGAGAAAGGGACCAAGCACAGGGATGACATTGCAAATGCCAAGATTATCCCACGCATTCTACGTACTTACTTACCACCTCTAAGCAGTGCCATCAACCGTGACAGTGTACCTCAAGACTTCAAGTACACTTTGATCACCGTGTACCTTCCGAAAGGGGTGCGCGCGGTTTGTGCTGACCAGGATAAACTCGCAGCATTGAAATTTAGTGATTTTAACCTTGGAGATCGTAAAGTTTACAACATGTTAGCCCCGCATAGGTACTTAACCAGGACCAAAGGCAAGAATTCTAAGATTGTCTCGTAGTCATGGACCCAGAACCTCGTGGAGTCTACACTACTTAATGTAATGAAGATCCCGCACTTCGGCAAACACCAGGAAGTCAACGCATGCGTCAAGTTTATTTTGTCCTGCTACCACATAGGATACTTATGGTTGGACCACTGCATCACTGTGGATCCGACTTTGATCAATCGGATCACAAGCCTTAGTATGCAAGGCCCTGACCCACAAGAGTTTTACCCTAGAAAGACCTCAGACTGAGCACTAATGCAGAGGATAAAAGAAACTTATGGCGATTTTGAGAAAGGCACGCGAGGCTACAAGATAGCCTCTATCCAGAGTGGCACAGTGCACATTGCCTGTCAGTTGATCGCAGGCAAGATAGTTCACAAGAACAGACCAACACAAGTGACTGGATTCGTAGTTGACCTCGCAGGGAAGTGCGTCAAGGGACTACAGATGAACTGGGTGCAATACCTTGCAAACCAGCTAGATCTTGATTGCAGAGAAGCGCAAGACCAAGGGTATGAGTTCCACTTTAGTTGGTTTCTCATACTAATCGTTTTCATCGCCTGGGAGCTACCAGGAGGTGCCACTTTTCTGGAGATCGAACCCTACGAACCATTGGCTGTGAAGTTTTGTATGTTTTGGTACTTCAACAACATGAACAAGCAGTGGAAATCCAATGTTGTCTTCCACGCCTATTACAACCAATTGAAGAATGAAATCAAGTCTACACCGCGCTTCACCCCAAACACACTTCATAGGTTTAGACCTTTGATAAAATTCAGTGCGGACTGCCACTTCACCTATATCACAGCGCACGCTGATGAGCACAAACAACAGCTCATGTCGTACTACAAGTTGATAGAAGAAGACTTGGAGAAGATTACCAAGGAATGGTCGGCGAACCTCCTTGTTGCAGCGGACCCAGCAGAAATGTCCGACGTGGAAAGCCCTGAAGCTATGCCGGATACACCTGGACCACGCAAGACTAAGAAGGATGATGAAGTTCAAGATGTCCATAGAACATCTACGAAGACTACTTCAATCTCACCTGCACAGGGAGGTGATGATGAAGAACTAGATGGCAAGAAGTTGAGCAAAACAAAGGTGAGGTTACTCCGCCTAGAGAGGAGGAGGATCCCTCTAAGAAAAGGAAGATTACCCCACCAAATCCCTCCTCCCGAAAGAAAACTAAGGACACTCGGACTACGTTTAAGACTACCCTCACACCGGATGACTTCGACTTCTTAATCGCTGCGTTGAATGATGCTTCACTAGAGATCACAGAAAAGCAAGAAGCGAAGCAGGAGGAGATATTCAACCGAATCAAGGGCGAACTTCAAGAAGTGCAACAGGCACTCCAGTATAGCCGAGCAGTTTCTACTGTGCCCTTGACAATTGGAACAATAGGAACAGGCGATGAGCCCACCCAATTACACCAGATTGTTGATAAAGTCAAAGCTCGCCTTCGACGAACTCAAGAAGACACAGCGCAAGCCACCCAGGCTTTGACACAAGTACAGAGTGCACTTGTAGAACAACAGAGTAAGGTAGAATGGGAAAAGCTTTCCCTGCAAGTGAAGTGGGATGAGGAAAAAGCACAGTTACAACAGAGAAAGGATCAGTTGCTAGCAGAGCAACTTGAAGTACAGGAAAGGGTTCACAAAGCACTTCGCTCTGTGACAGTCATAGAAGTGAAGATTGAAGAACGTGTCCCACAGCAGGTGGCACAACTTGAAGAAGTAATCCAGCAACTTCAGCAATGCATCGCAGATCTGGAACTTCGTACCATGCCTGAGACTCCCCAAGAAATAAGAGATATAAGGGAGGCAACTGCCCATAATGCAGTTGGTAGATTAAAAACCTTTGCCTTGGAATGCAAGCAGTTGAGCGCTAGAAGCGCCTAGACTTATGAGAACATCACAGAGAATCTAGAGTTGCAGGCATTGGAGGCACAACTCCAAGAATCAAAACAACATGCAGATACGCTACAGGCGTAGCTGAAGGCCTTAACCCCAGTCGAAAGAATGAAGAGGTTTTCAAAACAATGCACCGCCCAACAACAGGTGCACATGCTGCAAAGTAAAGTGATGGAAGTTTCCCAATGACTTCAACCAATCCAAGAAAAGGCATGCCAATTGTTCACTGAAGTTGAAAGCCAGGGAACTGAGCTTGAACAGGTTGTCATCACCGCAGAACAATGCCTAGAAGGGTCAATAAACGACGCAGTGATCCAGGAGTTCACTAAGCAAGAGGTTGTCGCACTGCAGCAGGTCAAAGTAGCTCGAGGCATTCAAGGCAGAATTGATCAGACCAGAGTGACTTGGGACGAGTCACGAGTGAGTGTTGGGGGCCTGTTGGCCCTAGACCAATTTTTGAGGAACACTTGGTCATATTTGAACATTTTTGGACTTCGACAGCCTGTCAAAGACGGAGCGCTAGGCAAAGAAGAGATCACGGGATCTCGGTCCACTTTTGGGCTCTTTTAGGGTTTTGGGTTAATGTAATGGGAAAGTGATGTTGACACATGGGTTTACCCATGCTTAGGCCCACTTTTGTATGTATAAATAGATGTGAAATAGATGTGAAGTAGGTGTGATTGCTTAGTGCAATTGGTTGTGCATCTATGTGATGTTGAATATGTGCTCCGTGCAAACTGTGTAAAGCTTGCAAGGCTAAG
This sequence comes from Picea engelmannii, assembly GCA_009831015.1. Taxonomy (NCBI): domain Eukaryota; kingdom Viridiplantae; phylum Streptophyta; class Pinopsida; order Pinales; family Pinaceae; genus Picea; species Picea engelmannii. The sequence continues at coordinate 200,049 of ML809065.1, forward strand.
TGCAAGTTACTGTGAGGTTGTTATAGGAAGTTAAGTGTTGTAACGCAAGGAAGAATGATCTAACGAGTTGTGTAGATCTTCTGACCTATGCAAAGAAGGGTTTTGAATGCTTTGTGCTTGTAACAGATTGAAGACGATAATAAAAAAGAAAATCTTGTGGACGTAGCCCCAGGGTGGGGGGTGAACCACGTAAATCTGTGTGTTATGCTATGTGTTTTGATTCAATGTGTTTTGCTTATGCTATGTTCTTTGATATATCCACTTATGCTATGTGCTTCTTATATATATATGATTGTTAGATCTGATGTGTATGAGGATGCTTAGTGCTGATCTACTAGATCTTATCTGGGTTACTATGGTTAAGTGTTGAAGTA
>ML809066.1:3623-32590 GCA_009831015.1 Picea engelmannii
TTCTTATTTTGTTGAGGCTTCCATCTTCTCCACCTCAAAATCTATTACATGAAATTCAAAATATTGAACACTCAAACTATCTTACAAAATTATATTTTATATTTTTCATTTATTATTGTTTCTAACAATTTACCTTGAAGATATCCAACTAGTCCTCCTTCCATGTTATGTATAATCGAATTGTGGAGATGATTTACAACCCATATAGGAAAAACAACCAAATTAATGACGAAATAAAGCGTACAATCAATGACTATTGTATATATCTTTTGATTCACCATTTGAAAAGGTTTTCCATCTTATAACTAAAGACAACTATGAGATTGAAGGTGAGAATGAAGATGACCACCTGTAATCGCACTTTTCTTGATCACTCGAAAGAAACATGAATATGTGGACGCTGCATCTACATCACCCAAACGAAGCATAAGTACCAAACCCTGAAAATTCAATAATTGAATACACAAGGCACAACTCATGTGCCAATGTTGAAAATCATAATGTAAGGACCTAAGGAAAAAATAGAGACACCTAGTATAACTAGTTCATAATTTTTCCCTACAAGTTCTGCAATGCAACTAACTCCTACTCCAAATAATCATGTTAACTGCATGGAACAAGATCTGTTTAGACCTTTGATTAAGGTAGTACTTGTATTGTATCATTATAACACAAAAGATTAATTTTGTTTATTCCATTAAGTGGTTTACTAATGTTATATACACATGAAATCTATGACTTGATCAACCCTTACTGCGACAAAAGAGAAGTTGCTAATGAAGCATTATAGACATGGCTACCATGTACCTATAGAATCCCCTCACCATGATTATATATGAATAAAAGGCTTCACAACCAACTTGATGTTGTCTTCGTTCAAGGAAGGCTCTCTAACCATATAGTCATAACTGTCTTCAATCAGTAACCACTCAATGAACATAGACATAGCCATAAGAGTCTTAAAACAAACCTATACAATATGTCACACATTTCATTTGATGAGTCCATGTACCTAACGTTATGGTACCAATGACATTAAATTTCCAATACTCACATTTGTTGATTTTTCAATAAGATAGGTTAAGCATGTAGTTCATTTCAATTTGCATTTGTCTTAACCATAAACAAGAAATTTTCAGCAACCAAGATCACAAGAAACACCATGCACAAGAACACAAGAAGTATCCTGGGAAACCCTTCTCAACAAGGGAAGAAAACTCAGCCAAAACCTTTGCTATAATCTTCAAGATAAAGACCTTAACCACCAAGAAAGACCTAGCACACAAGAGGGTGCTCAAACCCTAGAACTCTAGCACCCAAGAGAGGTGTGCACCTTTTACCAAAGAAGTGTACTTGCTGAAATTTCCAAACTCACAAGAAGGATATGATTCCACAATGGGGAATTTCCCTTCACTTATATTAGACTTATCCTATCAACCGAAGTGTCTATTGGCTCAACAAGGCCGACCTCACTAAGCCATATTATAATTATTATAATAATTATTATTATTATTATTAACCATATTAATTATCTTTTACATTTATTATTAAAGCGGGGCCGACCTATACCCTTTACATAACAATTAGGGTTACAGGCAGGTCTGACTCTTGAACAACATATAGCAAAGGATCTGATACACCCACTAGTGCTCATCCACTAGGGGCACATCCATAGGGATGTCATAGCTCTGGCTCGCTGCATTACACATAAGAACCATATCTACACACGTTCACCTATGCTCATCCACATGCACATCCACTCTATAGATCTTATTTCCCACTGCCTCACACAAGAGAATCATCTGGAGTTTTCTCATCAACTTTTTTGCTCAGAGGAGGCTAACACATCCTCTTCATTTATGTTCACATGACGATGCACCCAACACTTTGTGATTTCACACGTTCACCTTGTACTCAGCCACAGGCACATCCAACTCATTAGAGCACCTTTCCCACTAGATAATCACCTGGAGTTCTTCTCACTCTCTGAATGGAGGAGGTCATCTCTACATTCCTAGCTCTGTCTCAAGCAGAAACCACGTACCCTTCTTAGGGGCTTTCTCTCAGGTTTGTAATCCGAGAGAAAGACTTCACATAGCTGCAATGATCCACACCTCACAGGTTTGTAAGCTGGAGAATGTCTCACATAGTTGCATTCATCAACAACATTAAGTTATTTGTTGCTTCCTGTAAACTTATCCTAAACAAAACGTAAATCTACTTCAATACATAACAAACAAAGGAGACCCATACAACACAAAGAATCCAATAACAAGACAAATGGCCACTACTAAAAACATATGTCAATATTTAAAAAAATAAATAAATTATAAAATATTTAATTTAAAATAGAATTTTTAATATTAAATATTAAAAAATAATAATTTAAAATTTTCAAAATATTTAATTTAATACAATATTTATGAAACCTTTGAAAATGTTATACACTTTTTTTATTATAATTATTTAGTATTTAATTTAATACATAAATATAAATATTATGAAATTTTTTAAAGCATTATAAAAATAAATTATTATAATTAAAAATTCAAAAGAAATCCACAAATAAATAAAGGAGGGACTAATAAAAAGTTTCTTTTACATTGTTCATTAATGTTTAACTAAATGGTAATGTTAAATAAAATATTATAATCAATTCGATGTAGCTTGAATGGTTGTAAGGAATGATTGTTATCCTCCCCACCATGATTTAATTCCCATAATGACATGAATAAAACTCATAATAAATATGTTGTATATAAAAATTTAAAAATATGTATTTTTTTATTAATATAAAAATGTGTATTTTTTTATGAATATAAAAATTTAAAAATATATGAAGTCAAAATTAATATTTGATTAAATTATAATTTGAAATAAAATGTTTTTTTATTCATATAAAAATGAAAAAGTATTTGATTTTGTAAAGAGATGGAGTTAAGCTAATCCATTGTCATAAATTTTATTGAATATTTGGTGAGTTTTGTGTCAACAGTAATTACAATATTTTTAACATAAATATATTAGTCTATTTCAACAGATTTATTAAGAATCAAGAAAGTATTTTTTAAATTTTTTCATTAATTTTTTTTTTTAAATACAATCACAACTAAATTTTAATTATAATCAAACTAAATATTTTACTTTTAATGTTTACAAGATGATATCAAAATAATTTTAAAATATTAATTGGGTTTAGCTTGGGTGGTTGTGAGGAATGATTGTTATCCTTTTCACTTGGTTTCAAATTCTTGTAAGTGATATGTTGAACTCATAACTCCAAGGAGGCTCTCTTTTGGTTGAACTCATAACTCCAAGGAGGCTCTTTTTTCGTTGAACTCACAACTCCAAGGCAACCCTTTTTTCGTTGAACTCATAACTCCAATAATTTTATTTTTTTTTCGTAATTTAAATACTTTTGTTCAATTTATAGCAATGAAGAAGTAACAATGTTCAAATGACTAATAGTATTGTGAATTGGAGATTTAAAAATAAACTATTGTTAAGTATAAAAATTATTTTTGTTAAAATAGTTTAATTGTTTTGTAACTCTTTTATTTAGAATTGTGTTTTGCCAACATCCGCATATTTCACATCATCAGCCTAAAGGGTTAGCTCAATGATTTGTTGTCAATGTTCTTTGGTATTTGGCTAGCTTTGTACCAATAGGTGCCCAATAGGAATCTCCCTAGGTGAGGGAATCTACATCGACGAGTTTACTAGGGATGTCATCCACGAATGTTACTATACTTTTGGCTAGTTCCATGTTGATAAGTACCCGATTCAAATTTCCCTAGGTTAGGTGCACTAGTCTACAACGATAATTTTATCAGGGATGCCATTCACGAATTTGGGAAATCATTCCTTGGGTTTCTTTGCAAGGTTTTCCTTAGAAAAAAAGAACTTACACATTTCATCTAATCCAATGCATTTTCTTAAAAAGATATCATGACAAACTTATTAAAAAATCTAAACACACTACATTTTTATAAATAATTCTAGTATGATAATTATGACCTTATTCATGAACAAGGTGTTGCATTACTGAGAGGGGGGGTGAATTAGTAATAGAGAAATTTAATCATTTTTAACCATATAATCCAAGTGTTATATCAATGTAGCATTATCATTCAATAACTGCAGAGTAAATAAGCAATGAACAAATGCACATTCATACACATACACAGTACACCAATTTTTTACGTGGAAACCCAAAGCGCGAGAAAACCACAGAATGTTTTTTCCTATATGTCTTGAAGAATTACATTCATTGGAAGCATCAAATTCCTTTGTTTTCCAACTGCAGCTATAAGGAGGCTCCAACCCCCTAGTTTCTCAGGCTATAACCTGAGGGAAGCTCCAACTCCCCAATTCTATGGCTACAACCAGAAGGAGGCTACAACCCCCTATGTTCTCCGGCTACAACCAGATGGTGGATACAACCACCTGTCCTTGCCCCATCCAACTGCCCTGACATATAAGTAGATTTATGGAACCACTGTCACATTATCACTGTGAGATATACTACTGCAAACCTGTACCAATCAACCTGTACCAAACAACATGTACCAATAACCTAAACCATGCATCAACCTGTACCTCAACCTGTAATCAACCTGTACCATAAACAAGTGCATCAACCATGCACAAACCTATACCAAACAACCTGTAATCAACTTGTACCATAAACAAGTGGATCAACCATGCACCAACCTGTACCTCAACCTGTACCATGAACAAGTGTATCAACCATGCACCAAACCTGTACAAATAAACTGTCACAACAACTTGTCCAAACAACCTATCACAACAACCTGTCTCATCAATTTTATCAACCAAATCATATCTACTCACCAAGATCAATCACCAAGACAACTCTCAAAGATGTTCATCAACCAAGTATAAAACAACAACTCATAATCATCACCAAGATCAATATGTGCTTCTAATAATACAAGTATGCTACATCATCCATAAACCATGTTTCAACAATACTACTAACAAGTGCCTCCAACCATGTACCAAGTATGTGTCAATCATGTATCAACTACTCATCAACTATGACTCATCAATATGTACCAACATCATCAACTATACACCTCATGTATGTGTCAACTCATCAACTACTTGTCTCAACTATGTACCCAACATGTACCTCAACCAAATTCCCTCATCAATTTCATCATCCAAATCTGATTTGTAACTCTGTAATAGACTTGGTGTATATGATCACATTCCTGCAAACCTTCCTTAACTTTAACAACAAGAGAATAGCATTTTCATCAAACTTTTCTTTAGTCTCACATGCCTAGTTTTGGATTAGTCAACAACCCTAACTTGAAGTAATTATAACTTTGTACCTGTAATGAATAAAGATATGAAACTGATACACAATATTCTTCATTGTGTTTTGTGCAATTCCTCCAGGTGTCACTACTTGGAACCTCTCATAAAAAGAGTTATAGCAAGAATGACATACCTTGCTGAATTCTGACTTATTTTAGAGAGCGACCTTGTAGAGTATGCCCTGCACAGAATATTTGTTCAATCGATCGGAAACTATTACACAACATACTATAGACTATACTCTAACCAAGACATTTTGTCTTACTTAATTTGGATCTGTTATGAAGAAGTTAGGACATTTTTACCAAAAACTCTTGTTTTAGACTAGTTTAAGGACTAGCCACAAACCCTATTTTCCACAGAGTGTAACTCCAAAGTACAATGACCCACAAGATGAATTTTTTACCATGGATACTTGGATGTGTTTCCTAAATGGAATAGCAATTTCAAGGTCTGAATCTTTCTAGAAATTTTTTTATTGAGAAAATGTTGAGATGACCTGTAAATAACATACCTTAGAAAGCATCATCAAAACAATTTATCCTTCCTTGAATTCCAACCTTCTTTTCTTCACCTTCCCTCAGAAATTCGGCTTAGATATCCTTTGGTTACCTCAGACACCTATATATATTCAATATGCTCAAGTGTGATGTAAAATGAGAGAGCCTTGCCTCTTATTTATACTCTCCAAGTAGCTTCCTTAAAAACATCTTCTAGGTCACTTTGCCCACTTTCCTTATTTTAGGGTTAACCCACTTCTAATTTCTCCATTAAATTTATCATTTAAATAATTTATTTTTTATTCACTTTGAATTATAGTGCACTCATCACTTCACTTTATTATTTACCTTTAAAATCTCTTAAACCACTTTGACTACTTTGACCTCTCGGGGCTTCTAGATGACATATGAGGGTCCTTCAACTTCGTAAGGCCAAACTCTCAAACAGTGAGGAGTTATGTGGCTTTCCACATACCACCAGAAATGGAATGACATTTACTATCCATATAGAATAGTATTACCTGAAAATATATCAAAACTCATACTATTATCCATCAAACAAACTTGGGTCCATTACCCAAACCTAGGTTCTCCAACTTCTCATGGACATAACTCTCTAACCGTGAGGATTTAGTCGACGTTCCACATACCACCGAAAATGGCATGAAAAACACTATCCATCTAGGATAGTTTCACTGAAAAATTCATTGGCCTTCATCTCATTATTCCACAAATAATCATGGGTTCTCTAACCATACTTCTAAGATAAATCAATTTGCAAAGTGTCTTCCTGTGAGGGGTTTCACCATAAGGGGACCACTTTGGAGTTCATCCATTTGTACTTATTATCAACCATGACAAGACAATAATGAGTCATCTTTACATCAAACAAAGTTGGGTCCATTACCCAAACCTTTGTGCTACTGAAATTCGCTACCGTACTTTCTCCAAGGGTTGACATCAATCACTAAGGGTCGACATCAATCTACAATATCACTCTCCAATAGTTGACATCAATGACAACCAAAAATCCATACCAACTATCCATCAACCTAAGCCAATTGTCTGACAATATCCCCCTTTGGCATTGATGGAAACACCTAGTCATGATAACATCCATGCTTATACTCTTTATCAATGTTTCTATCTCTCCCCCTTTGACATCAATGGAAAAGGGTATCTCCATTTGGGGCTGCTCCCCCTAACTTAACTCTCCTTGGGGCTTCTCCCCCTGTCTACATGCCTTTGATTTTTCTTTGTGTTTATAATCCTCTGATTACTCTCTTTCCTTTCATATGAATAATATCTCCCCCTTTGATAAAGGGTATCACTCTGAAGTCATATCCCTCATTATTCCCTTGTGACAATCGCTCCCCTTGGAAACATGCCTCTATGCTCTCTCTCCAAGAATTTACCTTTTGCATCTGATAAATCTCTCCCCCTTTGTCCTATTTATGGTGCTTCCTTGTGTACATCTAAGACATATAAGATAAGCATTCAAAAGTATTCATTTTGGAGTAGAAATTACTCCTAGTCTCTGGCGAAGATATTCAAAGGCTTACCATGGAACTGGTTTTGTAAATATGTCTTCTACTTGTTCTTTTGTGCCCACATACTCAACTTTGATGTTCTTTTCTACAACCTTCTCTCGTAGAAAGTGATACTTGATTGGAATGTGCTTCATCTTGGAGTGCATTAAGGGGTTCTTTTAGATATTGATGGCACTTGTATTATCACAATAGATTGGAATGGGCTCATCATACTCAACTTGTATAGTTGTCATAGTTTGTTTCATCCAAAGAACCTGTGTACAACATGATGTTGTTGCAATATACTCCGCCTCGGCTGTAGATTAAGATATTGATGATTGTTTCTTTCTTAGCCATGATACTAAACACTCACCCAAGTAGAATGTTTCTCCATTGGTGCTTCGTCGATCATCAATACAACCTACCCAATCTGCATCTGTGTAGGCAATAAGTGATAGATCCTTTCCTTTTGGATACCATAATCCAAACTCTTATGTTCCTTTGAGATATCTGAAAATCCTCTTCACTTCTAATACATGTGATTCCTTTGGTTCTTCTTGAAATCGTGCCACCTGTCCAACTACCTACATTACATCTAGTCTGGATGTTGTCACATATAGTAAGCTACCAATCATTGACCTGTATTGCCTCTAGTCTGTAAAATTTGAATCATCATCTTTTCTCAACTTGCAACTGGTTTGCATAGGAGTGGTAACTGGTTTGCAATCTTCCATTTCGAACCTCTTTAGCATTTCTTTGATATACTTAGTTTGAGAAATAAAAATTCCTTGGTTTCTTTGACATATATGAAGACCCAAAAATAAGGATAGTCCTCCAAGTAATGACATTTCAAATTCATTATGCATATCCTTTGCAAATTTCTGGCTTATCATGTCATTATTACTTCCAAAACAATATCATCAACATAAATTTCAATTAATAAAATATTTCCTTGAGTTACCTTGATGTAGAGGTTGTTGTTTGTGCTTCATTTCCATAGTTCATAGGGAGTTTTGTCATTGTTGTTTCTGAGAATTACTCTGTTTTGAATGTCAACTGATGTATGCACTGCATGTGTCCAAAAAATATCTGTCAATTTGGAATCCATTAGCATTGTTCAAGCCATTTCCTATGTAATTATCATCCATTATAATAATGTTCATTTTTATTTGAACCACTCTCTGAACCAATCTATGAATCCATTATGTCGTCCACTATCATATATCTATCCAAACTTACTAAGTGTTCTTACGAATCCATCTCTGTCCATACTGTCCAAGACTCTACTTGTGCAATTGTCCATAATGCTGACCCATTTATCACTATACTATCATGAAGTGTTGATTAATCTATCAAACTGTACTTCTTCTAACTGATTTCTCTGAATCTATCTTCTCAAACTCTGCAAGTTGCTCGAAGGATGGTTCTTTGGTCTGTCACAACTATCACATAGACTCCCCCTGTCTAATATTCATATTAATATTACTTGGGAGTCTCTAAGTCGGATGGCTCAGAACAATTCCTTCTCTGATGTATATTCATCATCTTCTTCATTGGTAGATTCATCATCTTCTTCATTGGTAGATTCATTATCTCTCTAAGATCTGACTTATTTCTTTCTATCTGTGGATTCATCTTTCACTACAATGCCTGAAAGTACAATCTCTTGAACCCATTCCTTATTTATCTGTCCTTCCTTTCTTTCAGTTATTTTCCAAACCTTTCTGTATCTAACATCTTTCATTTTCTCTGTAGAATTTTCTTCATCTTGTTTTATTGTCAATCTTGCGATCTCCGGTACCTAGTCTTTGTTCACCTATTCTTCATGTTTTCTTATCCATACTTTCTTATATCTGATATCAATATTCTCTTTCATGGAAGTATTGATCATGATTCTACAATCACTGGCTATGTGTCCATAGTTATGACATTTGTAACACTCAATGTTACGTGCAACCACATAGGCACGGTCTGCTTGAACATTTCTTTTATAATCCCTGCAATCTGCAACCTTATGTCCAAAGTTAGTACAATAAAAACAATGACCATAAAATAAATTTTCATACCTGGGAGTGAATGATCTTCTTTGTGGCATAGTACTTCTGAATTTTTTCCTTAACTGATCATGATCATGATTGAAGCTTCTTTGTGGCTTGAACATGTATGGTATTCTTGAAGATGTATATTCAATAGTTTTCTTATATTATGGTTGACCATGATTCCTTCCTTTGAGTACTTCTGCATAATTCTTTCTATTTTCTTCATTCTTCTTTTCTAGCAACGTAGGGTGCTTCTCTTCATTCTCTACAACTGATGTGGTGTTTTTGTCTCTTCAACGTTCTTGTTGCGCTTGACAATTTTGACTCTTAGTGTGACAACTTCTTCTTCAAGATTCTCAACCTCTTCTTCTTTCTTCATTATCCGAGACTTCATGCCATATTTTGTTCTCTTTGCTTCTTCAAGTTGGATTCTCAATGTAATTATTTCTTCTTCCAGTCTTCTCTCTTCTTGACCAAACTCTTCCTCAAGTTGGTTTAAGTCATTGGTTCTTTCCTTGAGATGATCCATCGGTATCTTTTCTCTCTTTTCTACTTCTTCCTTTTCTGCTGCTATGTTGGCTTCTAAACATTTCTTTTGATATTCTAGAGTTTCTTCAATTCTTCTGGCCTCTTCTAGTTGAGCTCTTAAAGTCTTGATGACCAATTGATCTTTTTCGGAACCTTGAACACTTTGCTTTTACTTCATCAATTCTCTCTTGAATGACTTGTTTTCTTCTCTTTCTTTCCTTAGATATTTAATTGCACTGATCAATTTTTCTTTGTAATCAACTTTTTCTTCATCATACTCTTCCTCTTCTGAATCTGTCTGACATGATGAGCATATTTCTTCTTATTCTGTATCTGCATCTTCTTTGGCATTTTCTGAATCTGCGATGGTTAAAGAATATATGTCATGTAACTTATCCCAAAGTTCTTTGGCTGATGAACATTTATCAACCTTTTCTCTTATCGGTTTGGAAAATCCTTCCCAGATGAAACCCATTGCTATTTTGTTATTCTTCTTCAATTTCTTCTTGGCTATAGTCTTTTCCCTTTTTGAACTATCATATCCTGTAACAACTGATAGCCAAATATAATGTCCCTGTTCCTGTAAAAATACTTTCGTCCTTCTACTCCACATCTCATACTTAAAACCATTTTGACCATTAAACATTGGTACTCCATTCTCAGAATAATCAATGATCTCCTTTCAATGGGTAAACTGTTTCTTGAAGGAACCTCGCTCTGATACCAATTGTTGGATTATTGAGAGGGGGGGTGAATCAATAATAGAGAAATTTAATCCTTTTTAACCATATAATCCAATTGTTATATCAATGTATCATTATCATCCAATAATTGCAGAGTAAATAAGCAATGAACAAATGAACAATCATACACATAGACAGTACACCAGTTTTTTACGTGGAAACCCAAAGCGGGAGAAAACCACAGAATGCTTTTTCTTATATGTCTTGATGAATTACATTCATTGGAAGCACCAACTTCCTTTGTTTTCCAGCTGCAACTGGAAGGAGGCTCCAACCCCCTAGCTTCTCAGGCTACAACCTGAGGAAAGCTCCAACTCCCCAATTCTATGGCTACAACCAGAAGGAGGCTACAACCCCCTATGTTCTCCAGCTACAACCATCTTTCCTTGACCCATCCAACCGCACATACGTATAAGTAGAATGATGGAACCACTGTCACACTATCACTGTGAGATATACTATTGTAAACCTATACCAATCAACCTGTACCAAACAACCTGTACCAATAACCTGAACCATGCATCAACCTGTACCTCAACCTGTAATCAACCTGTACCATAAACAAGTGCATCAACCATGCACCAACCTGTACCAACCAACTTGTAATCAACCTGTACCATAAACAAGTGCATCAAACATGCACCAACCTGTACGTCAACCTATACCATGAATAAGAGCATCAACCATACACCAAAATTGTACAAATAACCTGTCACAACAACCTATCCAAACAACCTATCACATCAACTGTCTCATCAATTTTATCAACCAAATCAGATCTACTCACCAAGATCAATCACCAAGAAAACTCTTAAAGATATGTGTCAACCAAGTATAACACAACAACTCATAAGCATCACCAAGATCAATATGTGCTTCTAATAATACAAGTATGCAGCTACATCATCCATAAACCATGTGTCTACTAACAAGTGCCTCCAACCATGTACCAAGTATGTACCAATAATGTATCAACTACTCATCAACTATGACTCATCAATATGTACCAACATTATCAACTATACACCTCATGTATGTGCCAACTCATCAACTACTTGTCTCAACCATGTACCCAACATGTACCTCAACCAAATGCCCTCATCAATTTCATCATCCAAATCTGATTTGTAACTCTGTAATAGACCTGGTGTATATGATAACATTCCTTCAAACCTTCATTAACTTTAACAACAAGAGACTAGCATTTTCATCAAACTTTTCTTTAGTCTCACATGCCTAGTTTTGGATTAGTCAACAACCCTAACTTGAAATAATCACAACTTTGTACCTGTAATGAATAAAGATCTGAAACTGATACACATTGTTTTTCAATGTGTTTTATGAAATTCCTCCAAGTGTCACTACTTGGAACCTATCAGAAAATGGTCTTACTGAATTTTGTTCTATTATGAAGAAGTTATGATGTTTTTACCCGAAAATCTTGTTTTAGACTAGTTTCAGGACTAGCCACAAACCCTATTTTCCACGGAGTGTAACTCCAAAAATACAACGACCCACAAGCTGATTTTTTTACCACAGATACTTGGATATGTTTCCTCATTGGCATAGCAATTTCAGGGTCTGAATTGTTCTAGAAAAGTTTTTATTGAGAAAATGGTGAGATGACCTGTAAATAACATACCTTAGAAAACATCATCAAAATAATTTATCCTTCCTTGAATTTCGGCCTTTTTTTTTCACCTTCCCTCAGAAATTAGGCTTATATATCCTTTGGTTATCTCATACACCTATATATATATTCAATATGATCAAGTGTGATGTAAAATTTGAGAACCTTGCCTCTTATTTATACTCTCCAAGTAGCTTCCTTAAAAACATCTTCTAGGTCACTTTGCTCACTTTCCTTATTTTAGGGTTAACCCACTTCTAATTTCTCCATTAAATTTACTATTTAATCAATTTATTTTGTATTCACTTTGAATTATAGTGCACTCATCACTTCACTTTATTATTTACCTTTAAAATATCTTAAACCACTTTGACTACTTTGACCTTTCGGGGCTTCTAGATGACATATGAGGGTCCTCCAACTTCGTAAGGCCATAACTCTCAACCGTGAGGAGTTATGTGACGTTCCACATACCACCAAAAATGGCATGACATGTAATATCCATATAGAATAGTATTACCTAAAAATATATCAAAACTCATATCGGTATCCATCAAACAAACTTGGGTCCATTACTCAAACCTGGGTTTTCCAACTTCTCATGGCCATAACTCTCTAACCGTGAGGAGTTATGTGACATTCCACATACCATCGGAAATGGCATGAAAAGCACTATCCACCTAGAATAGTTTCACTAAAAAATTCACTGGTCTTCATCTCATTATTCCACAAATAATCATGGGTTCTCTAACCATACTTCTAGGATAACTCAATTCACAAAGTGTCTTCCCGTGAGGGCTTTCACCAAAGAGGACCACTTTGGAGTTCATCCATTTTTACTTATTATCAACCATGAAAAGACTATTGTGAGTGGGAAATACCTCTACAGACTAGCACTTAGGGTTTAATTATGCATGCAGAAAAGACATAAAGATCTCTACTTTCTACCGTCATCCCGGACCTAATCCCCATTATTCTTAAGAAAATACATAGTTAAGAAGATCGAGTGAGCATACCTTATTTCGCGCATTTGATGTCGATCCTTATTTACGCTTGATCACTCTTTTACTGTAGCTCTCCTCCCAAGGCTGACCTGCATTCACACAAGACAAACAAAGACCTCCACATGCATTTGATATATAGATTAACGGGTTAGAGAATCAATCAACATATGTGCAATAAACCATGAAAACCTCATATGGTGGGACAGGAAAAGTATCTCTTTATTATTAACTTCAACAAATCAACTTACAATGATGAAGTCGGCCGCTGCTCTACGAACCTGGTCCTGGGCTCCTCTTCAACTGTCCTCCAACTTCTTTGCTCTATATTTCTCTTTGCACAAGGCTGGCTAAAGGGTTGGGACAAAGGGAATGTGCAATCGGGTATAGTTTCTTTACTATGATTCTCCTCTTCCAAATGGGACCCCTAACCCTTCTTTTATAGGCTAGAAGAAGCTAGGTATTTGGAAAAAGCCTCGGCCATGCATGGCTAGAAGGTTCAATTAACTCACCCAAAGTTGTGTGTTTCGTCGGCAACTTTCCTTTTTTCGTGCTTTTGTAGGTACACGCGGGTTTTTTTGGGTCAACAAGCGTGTACACGCATGTAGTAATAGAGTAGGGTGTGTGGGCCTTTATAAAAAGTGTTTTTAAAAAGAGTTGTTCAACAGTGTTTTGGCAAAGAAGGAATCTGAGATGGCTTGATGCTAGGTAAGCATGTCTGGTGCAAATTAAGGTTATAACAAATGCCCCCTAATGTGTGAGGTCAGAAGAGCATCTGATGGCCGAAATACATTACCAATCTTTACTGATGTGCCGAACAAGTGAGCCCAGGGACCAGAAATCGGGAGGCGTCATCTGCAAAAAATAACAATTGTCTCACCGAGGCGGGCATACCCATGCTCAGGATAGAATAAACTCATGGCTACCAATCAAATACACTGTAGATCCATGTCGTATAACTATATAAAGTGTAGCCGCGAACGATACATAGCAGAGCTACATCTTGAAATCACAAAAGATATACATTTAGAGTATCCATCTTCTTAGAAACTGATAAGGCCTGATGGCTGGAGATGAGGTCTTCAGAGCTCGAGCAACAACTTCAAAATCTTCAAAACTAGGGTAGGAGTGTAATATGAGTGTACAAATTCACTACCTAGAGATCTTCAACGACTCGTCGGTCATGGAATTGGAGAATCTTGATGATCAGACTGAAGTCTTCATTGATTTTGAACAAAAACTTGATTAGACGTTCAGGATGGTCAGGTATGAGGGCAAGAGACAAACTACAGAGGGGTCGACTCAGGCTTGGTAACAACTTCCCTTGGACAACAGCATGACAAATGATGAGACTCAGGCAGCATGGCATTAACATAAGTTTACAAGGCGGGAAGCAACGCAAACTTTCCATATGTTTGGAAGAATAACCAAATGGAGGAGGACATAGCTCTATGTAGCAAGAACAACTTTCGAAGGTCGTATTAAATCCCAGAGTTTAATGAACAAATAGACAGATGTGATTTATCCAAGGGCGACTTATTGTGCTGCCAATATCGAAAATACTTTTCCCTTCCTCTTTTAGGGGTATATTTGATTTTTTTGTCTTTTTCAATGATTTTTTTGGAAAAAAGATTAAAAGAATGTTACGTTACAACGAAGGAACGAGTGGTATAAACATACAATTTCAAGGTGCAAGGACAAGACTGATGTTCAAAACAATGATACTCGGGAAAAATCCTCTGTGGGCCAAAGGTGTTAAGACGCAGAGGCAAAGTGCCACAAGGATTGTGTATAAGGTATGCTTCAGATGGTTCAGTTGAGAGCAACATGGAGCCGACATTTAGACCAAAGACGCAGATATGAAAATGTGTTAACTAAACACACAATGGTAATGTCCTTCAATCTAAGTTTAATGAGCCCAGGGAAGGTAAGCTTGGTGGTTTTTCATATTTAAAGAGTCTGAAAAATGTAAAAGGAGACTCCATTGGGGTACCTTTTTCGAAGGTAGTCTAGTCAGTTTGAAAAAGGGGTAAACTAGCACCGACAAGACATCTATTCAAAACCATTTTAACGACTCTGATATAGACAAGATCACTTGGCCATTTTTTCATTTTTAAGGAGTCTGAAAAAAGATTAACTATGGACTCCGTCAAGAATGTTCTTCTGGACCAATTTAACGAGTGTGAAATAATAAGGTCACTTGGCGATCTTTTCAATTTTAGGGAGTCTGAAAAGAGCTTAACTATGGACTCTGTGGGGGTTCCTTTTTCGTAAATTTAGTCCCTCATGCCCAAAAAAGGGTTAAAATGATACCTGAGAGTACTCTTATAGAGAAATGAAGTTCCATAGAGTATACCTTTGTTCGTACAATTGACCATCCGGACCGAAAAAGGGGTAAAATACCGCCGGATATATGTGACTTCAAATTTCAGTTTAATGAGCATGAAAGGCCACAAGATCGCTCGACAATCTTTTCACGTTTAGAGGGTCTAAAAAGGGCTTAAAAGAAGACCTGGTATATCTTTTGGGAGTCCCGAGGGTGAGGTCAAGAGTGAAAAGGAATCATGGAAATGAGGCTCAAACTCGTAATCAGGAAAAACAACAAGGACTCCCGAGCCTACAGTGATTAAAGAAAGCATGGACACCATAATGCAACCAGGATCTACCTAGGGCATCCATGTTTCGGTAAGCTCTACCACCAACTTGCGACACTCCTAAAGCAACAATGATGGTTTTGTGTCGCAACACGATGGGATTGATCCTATGGTGAAGGGATAAAGACAATGAGATACAAAAGTCAAGGAGGAAACCTATCCTACATGCTCAAGTTGATCATCTAAGATTTTTCCATAGACCGTCAAAAGTTGCCCAAAACTCCAAAAAAATGTCTCGATACCCGATCATACCCCCCCAATGCAACTCCTGAATCACTCTAAATGGTTTTTGTTTTAAAGAAACTGATAAAGGGAGCCAAAAAGTCTATAAATAGAAGTTGACATCTCATTATCACCATTGTTGATTTGGAAATTGACTATGGAGCCAAAAAAAACCCTTTGATAAAAGTGGTGATTCCGAGAGCTACAGTGGATGAAACGACCATCTTTCTGGACCAAGTAAGTACAAACTCTCTTATCTTGCATTTTAAGTCTTTAATTTTGCTTTGGGTTCCATTTTTTGGGGGGGCGTCAACCTTCAAAAGGTTGGCCCTAGGTCCATGCGGGTTGTCTCAGGACAGGTCACATGTACATTCAGAAAGAGTAAACTATGCATGTGTGTACACACGACTGTCAGTATTACAGCCTACGTGGACCCCCTTTATTGAATAAAAAAGCTTAAAAAACAAGGGTTAACCCTCCCGAACCTTGATGTTTTGTAGGATGTATGTTCATTGGAAAGAAAGAGAGCATGAGGAGGTAAGTGAGTTGGTCGGGGTAGACCCCAATGCTCTGGCTACCTTGATGCAATGTGGGCTGCTCAAGTTCTTCCTGTGTCCTTTTATGCATGCACAACCTAGGCTACTAAATGCCTTGGTTGATTATTGACATCCGGATGCCGAGGCATTTATGTTAGAGGGTCAGTCACTGGTGCCCACGACAAAAGATATATACTTTTTGACTGGCCTCTCCAGGAGAGGGGAACCAGTCAACTTTCGAACATTTCCTTCGGGGCCACATAACATAGCAGAATTGATAGGATTGTACTGTGAGGCTGGTACAGACCACTTGAGCTCACAGGTGCCCATAAGCAAGATTATTGACTTATCGCTACAAGAGATTGTGTTTCTTATTGGGCGAATCACTAGTTCTGCGGCTCTACATCAAGCGTCCCGTGCATAGATGAACTATGTTGTCCAGTGCTTAAATGCACAAATATTTGACTAGAGCACGGCATTGTTATATTGTATGAAGAGGCAGTTAACAGATTGTCGGTTGCGGACACAAAGGAACTTCGGGTTTGGGACCATTCTATGCTCTTTCTTCTTTGAAATAGTTCCAAGCTTCAGTCCTCGAGTAGTGGTGCGAGGACACCAGGACTCTCTTCTTACAGTTTGTAGATGGGCAGTGCTACTGCCACGACAGGGTGGTGGAAGGACCAATGAGTCCTTCGACGATGATTTCTTCGCTTGGCTGTCGCGACAGATCCCGGTCATAGAGGATTACCCCTATGCTGGGATTGATTTCCCGAGAGATCCTGAGATACCAGTACCTTCTCGTGAGGAGCGAGGAGAGATGGGTAAGTTTACTTCATTGTTTTGTTGTTTTTTGGTTTTTGCGAAACATATGTAATTTTTATGTTGCTTTTTTTATATATCATTTTTTTTATACCAGAGTATTTGATGGATATGTGTTTGTTATGTGCAGATGTGGGACCAGTGAGACCTGCGGACTATGCGAGGAATAAGCGTCGTCCTCAGCCAAGGGCTGCACCTGCCATCATAGGGGGACCAACAACAGTAGGAGATCTTCCAGCCGGGGAGGTTGAGAGGGTGTTGAGACGAGTCAAGCGGAACTTTACTGCACTCACTCGCATGGTCCCTATGGCAGATATTGAGGACCTGCCATCATCGATGCAGCCTCATGTAGTGGGGGCACCACGGGCGTGGGTCCGATTGTTTCGGCGTTTAGCCAATGCTGTAGATCAGTACAATAGGGCCCACAAGCCCTGACCTTAGTTAGAATTTTCACGTGCCGAGAGCACTACTTGTATATATTTTTTGAGGGCATAAGCCCCGTGACTCGTTATTGGTCATATTTTTGAGGCACTTGCGTCCATCTATGTACTCTGGTGACTATGATGTTATATATCGATTTTTATGTCTTTTTGTGGCTTATGGATTATTTTTGCAAAAAAAATATTTACATGTTTATGTGTATGTCCTTTCATATGTGTGCTAGATGCCAATCTAAAATTTGATTAGCTAGGGTATCTGTAATTTTATTTAAACTCCTAGGAAAATGAAAATATGTCATATAATCAAAGCTTCATTCTAAGAGGCGTACCCTAAGGAATCGTCGGTGTAGCGTCGAATCATGAACACGATAGACTCTATTTAACTGAGACACGACCAACTCAGCATCGAGGTAGACTCGAAGATGAGAGATACCAAATGACAAGGTGTCACAAAGTAACTCAATAACTGCACTATACTCAAAGACATTATTTGTGGTGTCACCTAAGCATATACCTCTGGAAGATAATAACTAGCCTTGAGGTGAAAAAATTACCCAAGCTGCGAAGGCAAGCCTCCAAGTGTGCTGGCTAGCACCATCTGCGTACCCAATGAACACATCGGATTCACTTGACATCTACCACAATGACGAAATATACATCAAAAACAACCCGTCCATAACACTAAAAGAAACTAGAAAGTAATAATACAAAGACTATACATATGTTTCAAAAAGTTACCCATGGTGACCTGCCTATGAGTAATACTTCTTGAGGTAGAGTCCATTTCTAGGCTCTGCCAAAGCATTCCCTTCAAAGTCAACCAGATGATAAGTGCCCTTTTTTAGAACCTATTTTATGATGAAAGGTCTTAACCACATGGGTTTGAATTTTCCTGTCCCTAGGGGGTCCTTATCTTGTTCATAGACCAAGACAAGGTCACCTTCAGTGAAAATTCGAGGACGAATAGACCTATTATACTGACACTTGACTTTATGTTTGTGATCCTTGTTGGCCAGGGCCACATCACGATGCTTCTCATTGAGTTGCTCAAGGTATAATAACCGCTCTTCAAGTGGAAAAGTGTCTGGGAATAATTGTACTGCCAACTTTAGGGACGAGATCTGACATTCGATAGGCAAGACTGCTTCCAGCCCGTAAACGATTTGAAAAGGTGAGAAACTGGTTGCATTCTTAACAGATGTTCGGTAAGCCCATAATGCCGAATATAACATCAAATGCCAATTTGACTTGGCTGAGTTGATCGTTCATTGTAGGATGGCCTTGAGAGATTTATTCACAGCTTCCACCTGACCATTTGCTTGGGGGTAGTAGGGTGACGAATTTTCCTGCTATAACCCAAGATTTGATGTTAACTCAGTCATCATCTGGTTCTGAAAGTGACTGCCATGGTCAGTGACAATCTCCCTCGGGACGTTGAACCTTGCTATTATCTGGTTGAATAAAAAGAGAGTTGCAGTCTCTCCATCATCTTTAAACGTTGGCATGGCTTCGACCCACTTCGTGAAGTAGTCTATGGCTACGATGATGTAACGGTGCCCCCTTGTTGAAGGAGGGTTGCATGTAGTGTAATCAATCCCCCACCTGGTGAAGGGACCAACTGTGATGACAGGAAACATGGGAGCGGGATGTGCCCTCATCTTCCGAGAGAAGATCTGGCACAGGTGGCACTTCTTGATCGATTCAATACAATCTTTGATTAATGTCGGCCAGAAGTAACCTACTAGTAGAATCTTTTGGGCTGTTGCCAACCCAGACAAATGACCACCACATTCTCTAGTATGGAAATCGTTAAGCACGATAACTTCTTCCTCATGAGTGAGACATCAATGCAGGATGCAGTCTACACCTCTTCGAAAAAATGTATCATCGAGTATGAGATAATTTTTATCTTGATGGCGTATGCGTCGACGCTCATCACGAGAAGGAGAGATGGGGCACTTCAAAGTCTGGAGATAGATAAGTATATCTCTGTACCAGGGATTCGAAGAGGTGATCAAAAACATATCTCCTCTGATAGGTGACTCTTCAGGCACAAAATCACATGACTCAACCGGAAGTTCCGAAATAAGTTCTGCGAAGACCAGTGACTTTTTGGATTTCGTTGAAACGAAATCTAAGTAAAAATCCTGGAGGACGATTATCCATCTACTGATCTTTCCGCCTATTACCCGTCGGGTCAACATGTACTGGAATGGATTCATGACAGCAATGACGGTGGTCTTGCGAAATAGAACATAAAGACGAAACCGTTGAACAACATGATCTATTGCCAACGCAAGTTTTTTAATATGAGAATAATTGAGTTCTGGTCCTATGAGGCCTCGGCTCAGGTAACAAATCACATATTTTGTGAACAGGTCATCCTCCTGAACCAAGACCATGCCGATGGTTGACTCTGCTGCAGCCAGGTATAATAAGAAATCTTTGTTATAGTTAGGTGGCCGAAGCAAAGGGGCAGTCGTGAGGGCATGTTTCAATGGGTTGAAAGAGCATTGGGTAGCATCGTCCCAATGAAAAGGAACATATTTCTTCAGAAAATGCATAAAGCCCTTTGTGATCTCAACATAGTTGGCGATGAAACATCTTAAAAAGTTCGCCTTGCCCTGTAGACTTTGAAGTTGAAGGATTGTGCATGGGGGGGGGGGGAAACTGAATTATTGCCTCAACCTTGAGAGGATAGACCATGATCCCTGTTGTTGATACAATGAAACCTAACAAATGCCCTGATGTTACGCAAAAGCTGCACTTATTTGGATTCAAGCGAATCCAGAAGTAGCGACAATGCTCAAAGATAAGTCGGAGGTGTGTGGGATGATCCATTCTCTTGTGAGATTGAGATGCTAAATCATATAAATAGGCCTCGATTATATGCTTGAGGTCATGGAAAGCAAAAGACATGGCCCGCTGAAAGGTTTCTCTAGCATTTTTTAGACCAAAAGGCATCTTACGATACGCAAATGTACCCCAAGGACAGATGAATGTCGTTTTGTGCTGATCTTCAGGTTTAATTTGTATTTGGTTATATCCCGAAAAACCATCCATGAAAGAGAAGGCCTCGCAACCCGCACATTCATCAATTATTTGGTTGATGAATGGTGTGGGGAAATTATCTTTGGGACAGGCCTTGCTTAAATCATGGAAGTCTATACATACACGAATCGTGTCTTGTTTTTTATTGACCGACACGGGGTTTGACACCCATTGGGTCAAATGGATAGGATAGATAAAACCGGATTTTAGCAGTTTCTCTACTTCAATCTTAATGGTTTCTTCTTTCTTGGGGTTAACTGGATGAAGCTTCTGCCGGACAGGCTTGGAATTTGTGTAAGTTGTGATTTCATGTTCGACTATTTTTGGATCGATGCCTGGCATTTCCTCGTAAGACCAGGAAAAAACGTCACATAATTCTTTAAAAAGATCTGTTTAGATTTGAATCTCTCCGGGGGAGAAATCAGCTCCAACGAAAACATTCTCCATGACGCCAGGGTTTCTGGAGATATTGATCGACATGGTTTTAGCGATGGTTTCCATACTACCCTCAGCATAGATCTCATGTGTAGCTAAGGGATTAATAGGACAAGACCTATCTCTAGTCATAGTCAAGGTGAATTCTCCGACCTCGATTCTACTCAACTCTGGGAGGAAGTATGATCTGTGATGAAGATCATCCTAGGGTTTGTCTGGACTAGTCATTGCTTCAATTACTTCTTCGTCAGAGGGAAAGACTAAGTCTAACAAATCGGTGTCAGTGAGAGAACCTTAAGCCCAAATAGGCTCTAGAGGCGGATCTAACTCTTGTGCAGGAGTTGGATCTGGGTTGGCTGAAGTTTGTTGAACTAAAGAGTACGCTACTTCAGTTGTGGACAAGGGCATGGACATGCCCGAGTGCCCTGTCCCTTCCATCATGGCCGATGGGGAAGGAAGTATCCACGGATCGGTGAAGTAAGTCATGCGAAATGATGAAACTTGGAAAATTTCAACCTTATGGTGGTCGGATATGAACTTGACATCGCCTTGAGGGGGGTGGGTAATCGAAGGTACCCATCAAGGATGGGCACAAACCAACCCCTACGTTGACTATGCCTGGTTTAGGATTATCGATCATCGGGACCACGGACACCCCTAATGAAGGGTCAGGTTTGGAGAAAGACAATTGATCAATGGTTACAATCCAGTCCTCATGTGGAAACAACAAGACTCAAAAAACTATATCAACAACTGCTTGCATGGCATAAGTCCAACTCCTTCCTAACAAGAGATTGTAGTCGAGGGATGCATCGACTACTTCTACCTCGATGCACACTGTCTTCCCTCCCAACTGCACGGAGAAAGAGGGAATGATACCAAGTGGTCGGAATGAACGACCGTCGAAAGCAATGAGAAAAGTAGGCGATGGAGACAAAACGGGTTGGCCAATGGCCTTCCAACATGCCAATGACATAACACATGTCGAGGTTCCCTCATCAACCACCGTGTAGAAAATATTTTGAGTAAAATTTTTCATGGGATGAGCCACTACTATTTGAAATGCTACATGGTAAGGCAGATGAGGTTTTAAGTCGGTTGTATCCAGCATGATGGTACCCAGATTACAAGTCTCGGTAGATCCTAAAGCGGTTAACAAAGCTTTCCTCTGGGAAGGGCAGCTTTGGAGGACCTCCAAAGCAGACATCGCACAAGGGGTTTGAGACAAATCCTCCACCACAGAATAGTTCTGGGTGGCCCTTGCATTTTTTTTGTGAGAATCTTTTTTGAACATGCCTTTTGGGATGCATGTCATTGTTTCGCCCAAAGTCTTCTCAATATGTAGAGGAAGAGATGGGAGTTCAGCTTCTTTTCCCTTCTCAGAAGTGCTTGGTTTACTCTAGTCATGCGCTCTAGTCGATAGAAAAGAATCACCCTTCATCATATATACATTCGTGGATGTGGGATTATTTGAAGAAGGAGGGGGTCCTTGACTGCCCCCTTCTGCACTTGTAGAGGCTTGGGTTAGATTTTGCCCATGCTAAAATGGATTGGTTAACACAATAGGTATTTTCTATGTCACAAAATTTTGGGCCTCTGCAAGCCAAGAACATAGGTGGGTTGGGTGGTCTTCCGCGCACAGGTTGCACAGATACCTCACTTTTTGTTTCTCATTGTTTCCCCCACCAGCATTATCAGTGGGTTTCTTATCCCCCTTACCCTTCTTTCGTTGTTTTTTCTTTCCTTCAGGCTGCTGGGTGGCCTTTGGATTTTTCGATTTCACTGTGTGTACATCTAACGTTTTAGTAGGGGGAGTAGCCAAAACAGTAGTTTGGATGGCCTTTGTGTGTTGTATAGACAATTGTTGCAATTGCTTCGTCAATTGCTCAACGGGTTTTGTTTGTACTGAACCAACAATACCATCGGCATGTGGTCCAACTCTCTGTCTGGTTTTATCAAGTATTGAGCATGGCACATCTAGAAAGATCTCGTATAATAAACCAGACTGAGAATAGATGAGCTCAAGTTGTTGAGCTCTCATGATGGCGTCTTCTTTGGAAAACACTCCTGATGTCACAATGTCTTTGGATAATTATGGGACCAAAGACTTAAGGAACCACTCGAGCAGGAATGATAGTGGGACTGGCACCTTAATTAAACTCTTCCGATGTCTCCATTCTTGGATGTGATCATAGATATGGTCCACTTTTGTCTGTGCGAAATTGGCCAGCAATTCTGTGCCAGCTTCATATCTCACAGGTAATTGGAAATGGTTTAGGAAGGCCATTGCCAATTCACCAAAGGAAGAGTATCTTGAGCGGTCGAGCTCAATGTACCATTTCACGGCACTCCCAATAAGAGTACGTTGAAACAATCGCAACTTTGGTATGTTTGAAGGAAACTTTGTCAGCATAGGGGGCCAACGCGGATCGTGACAGATAGGGTCATTCAACAACCTTGTCAAGTCTAGAAAATGTAAGGTTTCCAGGAAAGGTAGTTTGGGTTGTTGGTGATAACTTGGGAAAAAGGGACCTGGAGTTTGACTGGCACCAAGTTGCCAGGAAAAGTTTGGTTGTTGGCTTGGGTTCTGGTAAAAACCATGGCCATGACTAGCGTACGGATTCTGCGTGTAAGTAGACATGATCGGCTGATTCCCAAAATAGGACATAGATGGATGGGCATACATTACATTCAGAGGACTTTGGGAAGGGTTGCCCCATGCCGATCCCATGGGGATAGGCATAGTACTTTGTCCAGGGTTCCATTGACTGTGGAAATAATTGACCCAGATCAACATTCCTGACGAAGGAAAGGATCCCTGCCAAGAATTCCAAGGCCCTGATGCAGAAGAAGTTCCTAGGTTTTCCCCCTGTGTAGGAATAGTACCCTACATAGGAATAGGTTGTATGAAACCAGGGTTTCTCGCAGTCAGGAAAGCAGCTGACTAGAAGGCGTTGTTACCAAACGCATCAAACAAAGAAAATGGTGTCGAACCTACCGACATATTATGTGAAGGCGGTCCTTGACTCCCTGCTCCAAATAAACTATGGTGTGCAGGGGGCCCGGCGAATTGTTGAAGCGTGCCACCGAGCGAAGGGGACGAAGGAGGTATATGACCTCCCCCGTAAGGGAAATCATTAAAAGGAGCTGAAGTGCCCCCCATGTGACCTTGCAGAGGAGCATTAGAGCTCCCTACCCCCAGACCTAAAGTCTGTGAAGTGGAGTAGGAAAGTACAGGACTTGTACCTGAGCTAGGCATCCCGTATGAGAATGGAGGGCCTGTCGCACTTGGTGGGAAAGGGGTTGTGGCCACCATCATAGACAATATTAGACCACTATGCAAGGTAGAGGCGGCCGAGACCATGTTGGCTCTGACCGGTGACGGTGGGTTAGGAGGTGGAAACTCTCATGTGGTGACAACCGTAGTGGGAATTGAAGAATTCCTAGAGGGAGTGACAACATTTGTTTCCATTGTTGCGTGCGACACTATCTGGCACTCATAAGGGTGAATCGGTACGATGCTGGGTGCCAAAAAATTAGTGGTTGTAGTTTCATATGGACCAATATCTTTCGCTCCAAAGTCTACAATGGTCGTTTCCTCTGGATGTTGGTCGGGCATAATTTCTTGTGACCCGGTCACTTCAAAAGACCCTTGTTGGTCTAGCTTTCGCCTTAGTGGTGGCGGGGGTGGCTCCAGTGTAACCGGTGATAGGCCCTGAAGCCTTCATGACTAACGGAGCTCATGATCCTCCACTGTGTGAGAAGATCAAAGACACTCTAGGGCTATCTATTCATTCGAAAAACAACACACACTAACAAGTCCCTACAAGATAAAACAAGAAAACACTAAACTAATTGGAAGAACAGTTACAACCAACACTAGAGAAACTTACCAGTGCAAGTGCAACTCGAACATGGAAGCACCCCCTCGGTATAATTTGCAAAGCGTGGCCTGATGTCTGTCCTAGGTACCATGGTATACCCTCGTAGTCACCTGTGTATGTCCCTAAAAAGATAGGCAACTAGGTTTCCAGCGCACGAACAGTCACCAGGTGGGTACAGTTGAAAGTCAGGTAGACCACAATGAGCAGGGTATCGAGCCTGAAACCTGTCAAGGGTATCGAAAGAAAGTGGTTTGGAAGACAACTGAGGACCTCGAACGAATTCAATACCCATGAAGCTCCGTGGCAAATGCAATCGACGAAATCCCAAAACAAGCCCTCTATATGTCTTCTCCACTACGATTGGTCTAGCTTTGGAAGGGTTATCTCCGCTACCTTTCCGCAAGCGACCTCATGTTTATCCCTTGTGTTAGAGGGGGGTCTCGGATAACTTTCACGATATCGGACTTTGACACTCCCTAACTCAAACTCCAATGTTTGACTTTGAAGGCCTTGAAGAGTTTCCTCTCCAACCTAATTCAAGGCCCTAACCCTAAACTAGTTGGTTGACCCTACAAACATAAAAGTCTAATGAATTTTAGATTTAGCGTTAATTTTTATGGTGTGTCTTATGTCAAAGGTTATGAAAGTGAAACTAGTGATGTTTGAAAGACGAAAGCAAACTAAACAAAAAGATGGAAACAAAAACCTTTACTTCACTTAACTTTTAAACAACTTTTCAAACTTAAATTTTTTTTACTAATATCTTTGAACAACGAACTCAAAGCAGGATTTCACTCGACTATGAGCTACTTATGATCTAAGTAAACCGTCAAGAACTTATGAAAGAAAATAATTTTCCCTGGTTACTAATGCAAAACAACACTTTTTAACCAATCAAAGAAATAAAAGTTTTTTTATTTTTATTTGAATGCTCACAAAGCAGAAAGGAAAAATACCAACAAGTCAAAACCAAGAAAGATTCTGGCCTAAGCGCAGATCACAAAGAATCACTGTAAAAATCACACACAAGCAACTTAAAATCAGACTCTCACACTTGTCTAAAAACCCTATAAAATAAAATTTTGAGGAAAACTTCTAAATGAAAAAGAAATCTATTGCTGTGATCAAACCTAAGTTACTGACCGCTATGACAAAGACCCAAAAACCTGATAGGTATAGCTCTTGTCAAAGGAAAGGATGACTGCCTCATCTTCAACAAATACTTATCCTCAATCACACAACTGACAGTTCAACAGCAAGCGTGTGCACACGAGCTATGTAAAGTCAAAGCGCGTGTACACACATGCTGGCCTTATACAGGCCACGTGTATCTCTGAAACTCTAAAACAAAATAAAAATCCAAGCAAGCCAGTTGAGGCAAAGACTACTGGTACTGAAAACCAGAATCTCTTGAAGACTCAGACACTTACTTTAAGAGAAAAAGAAAACAATTCAAGGTAAACTTCATAGAACAAACCAATCCAAGGTGAAACCTAAGCTATAGACTGCAAACAACAAAGACTAGAAAGATTTCCAAAAAACCCCTGAGAAGGACTAATTCTGACAGGGAAGAGGATGACTGCCTCTTTAAAAGAAATTTTCTTGAATCATACACACGAATGTCACCTTCTCAGCTAGCGTGTACACGTGGGCTGTGAGAATGCAGGGTACGGGTACACGCGTGCAGGGCCTACCTTTGTGGGTCTTGAAAAAAATTACAGTCAAGCAAAGAAATAGAGATAACTAGAATGGAAGACCAGAATCTCTATTAGCTCAGACTTTTGCAGAAACTTTAAAAACAGGGAAATGAAACCAGTTCTTAAAAATACCAGAAAATATCCCCAGGAACCCTAGAGATCTCCCCAGTATGGTCGCCAATTCTGTTGTGAGTGGGAAATCCCTCTACGGATTAGCACTTAGGGTTTAATTATGCATACAAAAAGACCTAAAGATCTCTACTTTATACTGTCGTCCCGGACCTAATCCCCATTATTCTTAAGCAAATACATAGTTAAGAAGATTGAGTGAGCATATCTTATTTCAGGCGTTTGATGTCGATCATTCTTTACGCTTAATCACTCTTTGAATGCATCTCTCCTCCCAAGGCTGACCTGCATTCACACAAGACAAACAAAGAACTCCACATGAATTTGATATATAGATTAATGGGTTAGAGATTCAATCAACATATGTGCAATAAACCATGAAAACCTCATATGGTGGGACGGGAAAAGTATCTCTTTATTGTTAACTCCAACAAATCAACTTAAGTCGGTCGCTGCTCTACAAACCTGGTCCTGGGCTCCTCTTCTTTGCTTTGTATTTCTCTTTGCATGAGGATGGCTAAAGGGTTGGGACAAAGGGAATGTGCAATCGAGTATAGTTTCTTTACGATGATTCTCCTCTTCCAAATGGGACCTCAAACCCTTCTTTTATAGGCTAGAAGAAGCTAGGTATTTGGATGGACCCTCAGGCATGCATGGCCAGAAGGTTTAGTTAACTCACCCAAAGCTGTGTGTTCCGTTGGCAAATTTCCTTTTTTCGTGCTTTTGGGTCAGCAAGCTGTTTTGGGTCAGCAAGTGTGTACACGCGTGCAGTAATAGAGCATGGTGCATGGGCCTTTATAAAAAAAAAAATTAAGAAGAGTTGTTCAACAGTGCTTTGGAAAAGAAGGAATCTGAGATGGCCTGATGCCAGGTAAGCATGTCTGGTGCAAATTAGGGTTATAACAAAGACAATAATGAATCATATTTACATCAAACAATATTGGGTCCATTACCCAAACCTTTGTGCTACTAGAATTCTCTATCGTACTTTCTCCAAGGGTTGACATCAATCACTAAGGGTTGACATCAATCTACAATATCACTCTCCAATAGTTGACATTAATGAAAACCAATTATCCATACCAACTATCCATCAACCTAAGCCAACTTTCTGACACAAGGATAATAATTGTGTCGAGAGTTGAGTTAATTGACAGATTCTACAACGAAGGTGGAAGAAATGTTCATTACTTTTTGTTTATGTCTACATGTGTATATTGATTGGAGAGAAATAATAGCTAACATAATATAGAAAAAAAAGAATATAAAATAAATGTATAATCTAATGGAAAAAAATCACCATAAAGACTCGAGGTCATTATTTGGATTTTACAAATTTCAACTTATGGCTTGATGGAAAAGTGAGAGAAAACACTCAAAATACATCAAAGCCATTGTTTAGATCTCATGCCAAAATTGGTAAGGAATTTCATTTAGGTCCCAAGGATATGGTTTCCTCCTATACCATGTTTAAGACCCCAAAACCCATCCCTTATGTTGAAAACATACTAATGGAATCCTTATTCCCACTTATAGTCTAAATATCCATAAGGGAGGTCACTTATAGAAATTTGAGGCCCATTTCATCACTCATGTTCCCTATAAGAGTCCTATACAACCTAAGGTCTAAGTTTCCTCCCCTGATCATTGTCAATGCCCCATGTCTTATTGACCTTTGGTTTTAATGAAGTCACAATGGCATCAGCTCCACATGAAACACAACCCAAACCATACCACCTTGGCAAAGAACAATTGGAAATAGTAAAGGAGAACAAAAATTGTGG
>ML809066.1:38125-54474 GCA_009831015.1 Picea engelmannii
ACTGAATTATTGCCTCAACCTTGAGAGGATAGACCATGATCCCTGTTGTTGATACAATGAAACCTAAAAAATGCCCTGATGTTATGCAAAATATGCACTTATTTGGATTCAAGCGAATCCATAAGTAGCGACAACACTCAAATATAAGTCAGAGGTGTGTGGGATGATCCGTTCTCTTGTGAGATTGAGATGCTAAATCATCTAAATAGGCCTCGACTATATGCTTGAGGTCATGGAAAGCAAAAGACATGGCCCGCTGAAAGGTTGCTCTAGCATTTTTGAGACCAAAAGGAATCTTACGATACACGAATGTACCCCAAGGACAGATGAATGCCATTTTGTGTTGATCTTCAGGTTTAATTTGTATTTGGTTATATCCCGAAAAACCATCCATGAAAGAGAAGGCCTCGCAACCCGCACATTCATCAATTATTTGGTTGATGAATGGTGTGGGGAAATTATCTTTGGGACAGACCTTGTTTAAATCACGGAAGTCTGTACATACACGAATCGTGTCTTGTTTTTTATTGACCGGCACGGGGTTTGACACCCATTGGGTCAAATGGATAGGATAGATAAAACCAGATTTCAGCAGTTTCTCTACTTCAATCTTAATGGTTGCTTCTTTCCTGGGGTTAACTGGATGAAGCTTCTGCCGGACAGGCTTGCCATTTGTGTAAGTTGTGATTTCATGTTCGACTATTTTTGGATCGATGCCTGGCATTTCCTCGTAAGACCAGGCAAAAATTTCACATAATTCTTTAAAAAGATCTGTGTAGATTTGAATCTCTCCGGGGGAGAAATCAGCTCCGACGAAAACATTCTCCATGACGCCAGGGTTTCTGGCGATATTGATCGATATGGTTTTAGCGATGGTTTCCATACTACCCTCAGCATAGATCTCATGTGTAGCTAAGGGATTAATAGGACAAGACCTATCTCTAGTCATAGTCAAGGTGAATTCTTCGGCCTCAATTCTACTCAACTCTGGGAGGAAGTATGATCTGTGATGAAGATCATCCTAGGGTTTGTCTGGACTAATCATTGCTTCAATTACTTCTTCATCAGAGGGAAAGACTAAGTCTAACGAATCGGTGTCAGCGAGAGAACCTTAAGCCCAAATAGGCTCTAGAGGCAGATCTAACTCTTATGCAGGAGTTGGATCTAGGTTGGCTGAAGTTTGTTGAACTAAAGAGTACGCTACTTTAGTTGTGGACAAGGGCATGGACATGCCCGGGTGCCCTGTCCCTTCCATCATGGCCGATGGGGAAGGAAGTATCCACGGATCGGTGAAGTAATTCATGCGAAATGATGAAACTTGGAAAATTTCAACCTTATGGTGGTCGGATATGAACTTGACATCGCCTTGAGGGGGGTGGGTAATCGAAGGTACCCATCAAATATGGGCACAAACCAACCCCTATGTTGACTATGTCTGGTTGAGGATTATCGATCATCAGGACCACGGACACCCCCAATGAAGGATCAGGTTTGGAGAAAGACAATTGATCCATGGTTACAATCTAGTCCTCGTGTGGAAACAACAAGACTCGAAAAACTGTATCAACAACTGCTTGCATGGAATAAGTCCAACTCCTTCCTAACAAGAGATTGTAGTCGAGGGATGCGTCGACTACTTCTACCTCGATGCACACTGTCTTCCCTCCCAACTACACGGAGAAAGAGGGAATGATACCAAGTGGTCGGAATGAACGACCGTCGAAAGCAGTGAGAAGAGTAGGCGATGGAGACAAAATGGGTTGGTCAATGGCCTTCCAACATGCCAATGACATAACGCATGTTTAGGTGCCCTCATCAACCACCGTGTAGAAAATATTTCGAGTAAAAGTTTTCGTGGGATGAGCCACTACTATCTGAAATGCTACATGGTAAGGCAGATAAGGTTTTAAGTCGATTGTATCCAGCATGATGGTACCCAGATTACAAGTCTCGGTAGATCCTAAAGTGGTTAACAAAGATTTCCTCTGGGAAGGGCATCTTTGGAGGACCTCCAAAGCAGACATCGCACAAGGGGTTTGAGACAAATCCTCCACCACAGAATAGTTCTGGGTGGCCCTTGCATTTTTGTTGTGAGAAGATTTTTTGAACGTGCCTTTTGGGATGCATGTCATTGTTTCACCCAAAGTCTTCTCAATCTGTAGAGGAAGAGATGGGAGTTCAGCTTCTTTTCCCTTCTCAGAAGTGCTTGGTTTACTCTAGTCATGCGCTCTAGTCAATAGAAAAGCATCACCCTTCATCATATATACATTCGTGGATGTGGGATTATTTGAAGAAGGAGGGGGTCCTTGACTGCCCCCTTCTTCACTTGTAGAGGCTTGGGTTAGATTTTTACCATGCTAAAATGGATTGGTTAACACAATAGGTATTTTCTATGTCACAAAATTTTGGGCCTCTGCAAGCCAAGAACATAGGTGGGTTGGGTGGTCTTCCATGCACAGGTTGCATAGTTACCTCACTTTTTGTTTCTCAGTGTTTCCCCCACCAGCATTATCAGTGGGTTTCTTATCCCCCTTACCCTTCTTTCGTTGTTTTTTCTTTCCTTCAGGCTGCTGGGTGGCCTTTGGATTTTTCGATTGCACTGTGTGTACATCTGACGTTTTAGTAGGGGGAGTAGCCAAAACAGTAGTTTGGCTAGCCTCTGTGTGTTGTATAGACAATTGTTGCAATTGCTTCATCAATTTCTCAATGGGTTTTGTTTGTACTGAACCAACAATACCATCGGCATGTGGTCCAACTCTCTGTCTGGTTTTATCAAGTATTGAGCATGGCACATCTGGAAAGATCTCGTATAATAAACCGGACTGAGAATAGATGAGCTCAATTTGTTGAGCTCTCATGATGGCGTCTTCTTCGGAAAACACTTCTGATGTCACGATGTCTTTGGATAATTATGGGACCAAAGACTTAAGGAACCACTCGAGCAGGAATGCTAGTGGGATTGGCACCTTAATTAAACTCTTCCGACATCTCCATTCTCGAATGTGATCAGAGATATGGTCCACTTTTGTCTGTGCGAAATTGGCTAGCAATTATGTACCAGCTTCATATCTCACAGGTAATTGGAAATGGTTTAGGAAGGCCATTGCCAATTCACCAAAGGAAGAGTATCTTGAGCGGTCGAGCTCAATGTACCATTTCGTGGCACTCCCAATAAGAGTACATTGAAACAATCGCAACTTTGGTATGTTTGAAGGAAACTTTGTTAGCATAGGGGGCCAACGCGGATCGTGACAGATAGGGTAATTCAACAACCTTGTCAAGTCTAGAAAATGTAAGGTTTCTAGGAAAGGTAGTTTGGGTTGTTGGTGATAACTTGGGAAAAAGGGACCTGGAGTTTGACTGGCACTAGGTTGCCAGGAAAAGTTTGGTTGTTGGCTTGGGTTCTAGTAAAAACCATGGCCATGACTAGCGTACGGATTCTACATGTGAGTAGACATGATCGGCTGATTCCCAAAATAGGACATAGATGGATGGGCATACATTACATTCAGAGGACTTTGGGAAGGGTTGCCCCATGCCGATCCCGTGGGGATAGGCATAGTACCTTGTTCAGGGTTCCATTGACTGTGGAAAGAATTGACCCAGATCAACATTCCTAATGAAGGAAAGGATCCCTGCCAAGAATTCCAAGGCCCTGATGCAGAAGAAGTTCCTAGGTTTTCCCCCTGTGTAGGAATAGTACCCTACATAGGAATAGGTTGTATGAAACCAGGGTTTCCCGCAGCCGGGAAAGCAGCTGACGAGAAGGCATTGTTACCAAACGCATCAAACAAATAAAATGGTGTCGAACCTACCGACATATTATGCGAAGGCGGTCCTTGAATCCCTGCTCCAAATAAACTATGGTGTGCAGGGGGCCCGGCAAATTGTTGAAGCGTGCCACCAAGCGAAGGGGACGAAGGAGGTATATGACCTCCCCCGTAAGGGAAAGCGTTAAAAGGAGCTGAAGTGCCCCCCATGTGATCTTGCAGAGGAGCATTAGAGCTCCCTACCCCCAGACCTAAAGTCTGTGAAGTGGAGTAGGAAAGTATAGGACTTGTACCTGAGCTAGGCATCACGTATGAGAATGGAGGGCCTTTCGCACTTGGTGGGAAAGGGGTTGTGGCCGCCGTCATAGATGAGATTAGACCACTATGCAAGGTAGAGGCGGCCGAGACCATGGTGGCTCGAACCGGTGACGGTGGGTTAGGAGGTGGAAACTCTCATGTGGTGACAACCGTAGTGGGAATTGAAGAATTCCTAGAGCGAGTGACAACATTTGTTTCCATTGTTGCGTGCGACACTGTCTGGCACTCATAAGGGTGAATCGGTACGATGCTGGGTGCCAAAAAATCAGTGGTTGTAGTTTCATATGGACCAAGAGCTTTCGCTCCAAAGTCTACAATGGTCATTTCCTATGGATGTTGGTCGGGCACAACTTCTTGTGACCCGGTCACTTCAAAAGACCCTTGTTGGTCTAGCTTTCGCCTTAGTGGTGGCGGGGGTGGCTCCAGTGTAACCGGTGATAGGCCCTGAAGCATTCATGACTGACGGAGCTCATGATCCTCCACTGTGTGAGAAGATCAAAGACACTCTAGGGATATCTATTCGTTCGAAAAACAACACACACTAACAAGTCCCTACAAGATAAAACAAGCAAACACTAAACTAATTGGAAGAACAGTTACAACAACCAACACTAGAGCAACTTACCAGTGCAAGTGCAACTCGAACATGGAAGCACCCCCTCGGTATACTTTGCAAAGCATGGCCCGATTTATGTCCTAGGTACCATGGTATACCCCCGTAGTCACCTGTGTATGTCCCTAAAAAGATAGGCAACTAGGTTTCCAGCGCACGAACAGTCACCAGGTGGGTACAGTTGAAAGTTAGGTAGACCACAATGAGCAGGGTATCAAGCCCGAAACCTATCAAGGGTATCAAAAGCAAGTGGTTTGGAAGACAACTGAGGACCTTGAACGAATTCGATACCCATGAAGCTCCGTGGCAAATGCAATCGACGAAATCCCAAAACAAGCCCTCTATATGTCTTCTCCACTACGATTGGTCCAGCTTTGGAGGGGTTATCTCCGCTACCTTTCCGCAAGTGACCTCATTTTTATCCCCTATGTTAGAGGGGGATCCCGGATAACTTTCACGATATCGGACTTTGACACTCCCTAACTCAGACTCCAATGTTTGATTTTGAAGGCCTTGAAGAGTTTCCTCTCCAACCTAATTCAAGGCCCTAACCCTAAACTAGTTGGTTGACCCTACAAACATAAAAGTCTAATGAATTTTAGATTTAGCGTTAATTTTTATGGCGTGTCTTACGTCAAAGGTTATGAAAGTGAAACTAGTGATGTTTGAAAGACGAAAGCAAACTAAACAAAAAGCTGGAAACAAAAACCTTTACTTCACTTAACTTTTAAACAACTTTTCAAACTTAAATTTTTTTTACTAAGATCTTTGAACAACGAACTCAAAGAAGGATTTCACTCGACTATGAGCTACTTATGATCTAAGTAAACCGTCAAGAACATATGAAAGCAAAGAATTTTCCCTAGTTACTAATGCAAAACAACACTTTTTAACCAATCAAAGAAATAAAAGTTTTTTTATTTTTATTTGAATGCTCACAAAGCAGAAAGGAAAAATACCAACAAGTCAAAACCAAGAAATATTCTGGACTAAGCGCAGATCACAAAGAATCACTGTAAAAATCACACACAAGCAACTTAAAATCGGACTCTCACACTTATCTAAAAACCCTATAAAAGAAAATTTTGAGGAAAACTTCTAAATGAAAAAGAAAGCTATTGCTGTGATCAAACCTAAGTTACTGACCGTTATGACAAAGACCCAAAAACCTGATAGGTATAGCTCTTGTCAAAGGAAATGATGACTGCCTCATCAACAAATACTTATCCTCAATCACACAACTGACAGTTCAACAGCAAGCGTGTGCACACGAGCTATGTAAAGTCAAAGCGCGTGTACACACGTGCTGGCCTTATACAGGCCACGTGTATCTCTGAAACTCTAAAACAAAATAAAAATCCAAGCAAGCCAGTCGAGGCAAAGACTACTGGTACTGAAAACCAGAATCTCTTGAAGACTCAGACACTTACTTTAAGAGAAAAAGAAAACAATTCAAGGTAAACTTCATAGAACAAACCAATCCAAGGTGAAACATAAGCTATAGACTACAAACAACAAAGACTAGAAAGATTTCCAAAAAACCCCTGAGAAGGACTAATTCTGACAGGGAAGAGGATGACTGCCTCTTTAAAAGAAATTTTCTTGAATCATACACGCGACTATCACCTTCTCAGCTAGCGTGTACACGCGGGCTGTGAGAATGTAGGGTGCGGGTACACGCGTGCAGACCTTATATAGGCCGCGTGTACCTCTGTGGGTCTTGAAAAAAATTACAGTCAAGCAAAGAAATAGAGATAACTGGAATGGAAGACCAGAATCTTTGTTAGCTCAGACTTTTGCAGAAACTTTAAAAACAGGGAAATGAAACGAGTTCTTAAAAATACCAGAAAATATCCCCAGGAACCCTAGAGATCTCCCCAGTATGGTCGCCAATTCTGTTGTGAGTGGGAAATCCCTCTACGGATTAGCACTTAGGGTTTAATTATGCATACAAAAAGACCTAAAGATCTCTACTTTATACTGTCGTCCCGGACCTAATCCCCATTATTCTTAAGCAAATACATAGTTAAGAAGATTGAGTGAGCATATCTTATTTCAGGCGTTTGATGTCGATCATTCTTTACGCTTAATCACTCTTTGAATGCATCTCTCCTCCCAAGGCTGACCTGCATTCACACAAGACAAACAAAGAACTCCACATGAATTTGATATATAGATTAATGGGTTAGAGATTCAATCAACATATGTGCAATAAACCATGAAAACCTCATATGGTGGGACGGGAAAAGTATCTCTTTATTGTTAACTCCAACAAATCAACTTAAGTCGGTCGCTGCTCTACAAACCTGGTCCTGGGCTCCTCTTCTTTGCTTTGTATTTCTCTTTGCATGAGGATGGCTAAAGGGTTGGGACAAAGGGAATGTGCAATCGAGTATAGTTTCTTTACGATGATTCTCCTCTTCCAAATGGGACCTCAAACCCTTCTTTTATAGGCTAGAAGAAGCTAGGTATTTGGATGGACCCTCAGGCATGCATGGCCAGAAGGTTTAGTTAACTCACCCAAAGCTGTGTGTTCCGTTGGCAAATTTCCTTTTTTCGTGCTTTTGGGTCAGCAAGCTGTTTTGGGTCAGCAAGTGTGTACACGCGTGCAGTAATAGAGCATGGTGCATGGGCCTTTATAAAAAAAAAAATTAAGAAGAGTTGTTCAACAGTGCTTTGGAAAAGAAGGAATCTGAGATGGCCTGATGCCAGGTAAGCATGTCTGGTGCAAATTAGGGTTATAACAAAGACAATAATGAATCATATTTACATCAAACAATATTGGGTCCATTACCCAAACCTTTGTGCTACTAGAATTCTCTATCGTACTTTCTCCAAGGGTTGACATCAATCACTAAGGGTTGACATCAATCTACAATATCACTCTCCAATAGTTGACATTAATGAAAACCAATTATCCATACCAACTATCCATCAACCTAAGCCAACTTTCTGACACAAGGATAATAATTGTGTCGAGAGTTGAGTTAATTGACAGATTCTACAACGAAGGTGGAAGAAATGTTCATTACTTTTTGTTTATGTCTACATGTGTATATTGATTGGAGAGAAATAATAGCTAACATAATATAGAAAAAAAAGAATATAAAATAAATGTATAATCTAATGGAAAAAAATCACCATAAAGACTCGAGGTCATTATTTGGATTTTACAAATTTCAACTTATGGCTTGATGGAAAAGTGAGAGAAAACACTCAAAATACATCAAAGCCATTGTTTAGATCTCATGCCAAAATTGGTAAGGAATTTCATTTAGGTCCCAAGGATATGGTTTCCTCCTATACCATGTTTAAGACCCCAAAACCCATCCCTTATGTTGAAAACATACTAATGGAATCCTTATTCCCACTTATAGTCTAAATATCCATAAGGGAGGTCACTTATAGAAATTTGAGGCCCATTTCATCACTCATGTTCCCTATAAGAGTCCTATACAACCTAAGGTCTAAGTTTCCTCCCCTGATCATTGTCAATGCCCCATGTCTTATTGACCTTTGGTTTTAATGAAGTCACAATGGCATCAGCTCCACATGAAACACAACCCAAACCATACCACCTTGGCAAAGAACAATTGGAAATAGTAAAGGAGAACAAAAATTGTGGGAAATAGAAGCCACAAAATCACGATAAGATTTCGAGATTTAAGGAGTAAAATGACATAAGACTTCACAACATTAGAGATGCAGGGAATAATAGACTAGAATATAGCCTTTACTGCAATAGTAGGAAGCCAAAGGCCCAAATGAACCTCAACACCTAAAGGTGTGGCTATACAAACGTAAAGGATTTGACCTAGATGGGGGTTGGCTGGAGTTAGACCTAAAGTGAAAAGTAGAGTGAGAAGGTATAAAGCCTAGATATGTCTTTCTATTGTGGCTATGTTGGTGTCATGTGAATATTGTAATGATGATCCTAGTTATGTTGAATATGGATTGAATGATCCCTTGATTTCAAAATGTTTCCATTGTGCTAATGGTTTATTCAAAGGGTGTATCCTTTATTGTGTTGTATTCCTCTATTATAATTTCTACTTACTTGGTATAATGAATGGATGTGTCTTAGATATATTCTAATACATGATATAATATTTGTTGAAATATTGTAACTGCAAAAATTATTCTATTTTATTATTGATGTATTATTCATTAAATCAATCCCATTTTGTGGATTGATCATGCCGAGCATTGTAAATGACCAAATCCCCTTTTGCGGATTGGTCAAACCCTAGTTGTAATATGCATAATGCGAAGTCAGCCCCTAGAATTAATTAAAGTGGTTATAACCACTCAGAAGGAGAAGTCAGCCCTGCCAGTGAAAAGACACGTCCTTTCAACACCTACTAGATTGTATAAATAAAGGAGGCTAGCGCCTCATTTGTTCACTCACTCACTTGTTCATCAAAGCGCAAGTTTGGAGCTACAGTTGGAGACGAAGGCAGAGAGAGAGAGAGGCACATTCTTTGGAGAGGACTTTCTGTAGTGTTTGGTTTATTCTCTTGGCATTGTATTGGCTATCTATATTAAGGAAGTTTTTGTTGGGTTTTCTCCCCCATGAGGGTTTCCCGGGATAAATGATGTGTCTCTTGTGATTGTGTATTTCTCAGTGATCCTATCTATGCTATGGTTATCTAGTGAATTGAAAAGAAACTTAATAATAGCTTAAAACTTAACATGGTTTGAGAGCTAAGCTGAAGAGAGCATCTTTCATAAGAAGAAGAAAAACGTCATTATTGTCGTACATGAAAATTAGGGATTTTTATTGAAGAGGGAATTTTGCCTAAAACCCATCTAGAAAAGTGTGCCCTACCCTAGTGAAGCTTTTGGCATCTTCAACACACCTTTTCAGTGGATAGAACTCCCGGAAAGTGAAACCCTAGTTTTCACCGATACCAGAAAACCATAAGCACCAGTCCAGAAATCCGCAGGTCAAGTTTGAGGGGGTAAAATTTGGATTTTCAGAAATCTAACTGCACCAACTTACTTGCCTCAGCTCAGCGCATCTATCCCCTGGATCAAAATTTCAAAACTTAAAGTTTGAAAAATTAGGGTTTCCTCATAAAACCCTAAGTTACAGTTGCAATTGCAGTTTCAGAACCAGCTATAGTACCAATTGCAGTCACCCTTGAAGTTTTAAAAGAGGTTGGTAATTATTACCACTGCTACCAGATGGTGCCACTACCTGCAAATGCTATCAGAGGTATGTACTCACATATGTTTAAATGGTTAATATTTAAAAGGGTATTTGTAGGAGAAGGGATCTCTTTCCATAGATCCAGAAGTATCTCAAGATCCAACACATTTAGAGGAATAATGCACTCTAGGTTTCATTATTCTAATATGCATCTATTTGTTATGACATTATTTTGATATAGGTTGCATGTTGAAGCTATGATCATCATACTAACCTTTGGTCAAAATTAAAGTCAAGGTATTAGATGGATTAAAGTTGAGATCATAGAATTTATTCTCTAACCCAACCTTTTGTCAAGATAAGAATATTGTCTTAGTACAGAGGACAGGTTGAAGAAAGCACTTGTCATCTTAAGTGAAGGAGACTTGGAAGAAAAGAAACACACTCATTCTTAAGGAAAAGAAACCAGGTTCCAGGTTTGATTAATTAAGTTGATAAGATTCAAAGTTATCCATGACAAAGTTGATAACTACCCCATTACAAGTAAACACTATAGTCGAGGTAGCAGTCTTTGAAAAGTATTATACTTGGTAGTAAGTGAGAATATTGAGATAAATGCTTAATGTAACAAATACAACCAACATCTCCTCTAGGAGAAACTTCTTGTGTTGATTCCAGGTTACCATGAAGAAATGTTTGATCACAACACTAGAAGAGTGTTGACCTCATTCTGTATTGTATTTCTTACTTTTGATATTTGTTCAAGACAAGTCACAAGTGATAACTCTAAAGGAGCCACTGTGATGATTATTCATGCTATTGTTTTATCTACTATTATCAAAAGAGTATTATTCTTGCTTGTTGTTTTGTTGACCTTGTTTCAAGTCACAAGTGATAACCTTGAGGAAGCTATAGTGGAGGTTGCAGAGGGAAACATATTAGATGAGATATGAAGCAGACTATGTACATGACCAAATACACTCATGTACCAAAGAAGATGAAGAAGAAACTATCTTTTGAGATTCAGAGTATCTCATATGAATATTGAATGAAAGGAGAAGAAGGCTCCAAAGATGACCAAACATTAGAATAAGAACTCACAACAGAATTGTTCAAAGGTTAATCAAGGCACCTTAACGTGAAGCAGAACTCGACTCTGTCTTTCATATTTAGACTTGGTATTCAACACCAAGTATACCCTGTAAGAGATTATGAAGTCCTTGTAGACTAAGAAGAAATCGAGAGTAATCATGATCTCAGAAAGGATCGGATGAAGAGACAACTTCCAGGACTGGGAGACAGATGTTGTAAGACTAGATCGTAGATTCATAAACTTCTAGGAGATATGAAATCTCCTGGGAAGATTCTCTTGGTTCAGTAACAGAGAAGGAAACCAGTCAGAAAGACTAGGATATGGATTCTTCCATGAGACTAGAAGAGAAGTCAGTATTGACTTCCAAGATTGATCTATACAGATCAAGCATGTTGCAGATGTACAAAGCTTCACATGTGTCTAAAGGATTCTCCTAGCAAGAGGGAGAAGACTATGACAAGACACTTACTCCAGTAATTGAAGAAATAGTTCCAATATTTATGAATACAACTAAAACAACCATAATGCATATGTAGTATGCGATGCAAGGGGAGCAATCCCCATATTTAAAATTGAGTAACAGTTGGTGCATTACATTAGTTGGGTCATGGAGACATGACTACAATGAGATATAAGAGTTACCTCCATGAAAGAATAAGAGCTACCTTCAGTATCAAGTTATTGAGCCACTCTCAGTTTCAGATGAAGTTGTTGTCGTGATAGAATAAGAGGAGTTACTCACATATTTCAGTAGTCACAGTGAGAATGAAGCAACCATTCTCAGCTTCAAAGCAGTTGCAGGTGCAAAGTCCTAGATTCCAGAAGGAACAGTTGCAGAGAGAGTAGAAGACATACTCCTAGACAATGAGACAGATAGTGCTTTGCAAAAAGCACATAGAGCTAGCACATGATTGTGCAGATTGAGTTGCAGTTGAGCAAGTGTACCAGATTGGTACAATGTAATGAGGAAATTTGATTTGAAGATTTAAGATAGAAAGACTCATGTCTGTCAGTTGACGGAAGCTTTGTACGTGTTGAACCAAGCTCCTAGAGCTTGATATAGCATAATTTACAGTTTCCTGAAGAGCTTGGGATTTACCAAGAGTAAAGTTGGTTCTAACCTTTATATCAAGGTTATAAATGATGAGCCAATGATGTTACTACTATATGTAGATGATGTATTCTTGAAAATATGAAGAAAATCTCATCACAGATTGCAGAAGAAGCTCACTACAGAGTTTGATGGAAGACCTAAATGCATTATCTCTTAGGTCTTGAAGTTTGGAAGAGCACAGAGAAGATCTTCCTTAACCAAGGGAAGTATGTAGTTAAAATGAAGAGGCTTGACATGTTGAAATGTAAATCCATGAACTCACCCATGGAAACAAAGTTGAACCTCTTGGTAGATACCTCGTCAGAATTGGTTGATGCTACTATGTACAGATAGATTATTGGTTTAGTGATGTATCTGACAAATACCAAGATAGATATATGTTTTTCCTTGAGTCAGTATCTAGTAGAGCCCAGACGTGTTCACATTGTTACTGCAAAACATATGATGAGATACCTTAAGGGTATGTTGGATGTTGCTCTATTATACTAAAGATCATGACTTCAAAATAAGTGGTCACACTGATTCAGATTAAGATAGAAGTGCTTATGATAAAAAAAAAAAAAAAAGATCACTTCAAGATGTTGTTTCAGTCTAGAGTTAGCCATGACTTCATGGCAGAGTAGGGAGCAATTCAGCATTGCTCCGAACACGACAAAAGAGGAATACATTGTTGCATGTTCCGCCAGTTGTGAAGCCATATGACTTCGGATGTTTTGAGAGATCTATTTGATCTGGTGATGGAAGCCACAGTGATTATATGTGATAACCAATTTGTATAAGTATGATGGAGAACCATGCGTTCCATGATGAGTCAAAGCACATAGAGATCCGGTATCACTTCATTCATTATATGTTGCAGAGAGGATCCATAAAGCTCCAATATGTTAGCACAAATGAACAAGTTGTTGATGTGTTGACCAAGCCTCTATCTTGTGTAAAGTTTGAGCACTTTCGATATAAGCTTGATGTAGTCTGTAAGGACCTCCTTCGAAAGGGGGAGTAGTGTTGTGATGACAACCCCATGATGATGATGTGCTAGCCAGGTGCCATGATTCCATCCTTGTGTTAATGATGTGCCAGCCTAGTGCTGTGATGCCAGCCTTGTGTTGATGATGTTCCATCCTAGTGCTGTGATGATGTGCCAGCCTAGTGTTGTGATGATGTGCCAGCCGAGTGTTGTGATTCCATCCTTGTGTTGATGATGTGCCAACCTAGTGCTATGATGATGTGCCAACCTAGTACTGTGATGCCAGCCTCGTGCTGATGATGTGCCAGCCTAGTGCTATGATGATATGCCAGCCTAGTGTTGTGATGATGTACCAGCCTCATGTTGTGATGATGTACCAGCCTAGTGCTGTGATGATATGCCATCCTAGTGCTGTGATGATGTACCGGCCTCGTGTTGTGATGATGTACCAGCCTCGTGCTATGATGACGTACTATCCTTGTGCTGTGATGATGTGTGCCAGCCTCGTGCTGTGATGATGTGTGCCAACCTCTTATTGTGATGCCAACTTCATGCTGATGATGTTGCGTTGCCAGTCTCGTACTGTGATTCCAACTTTATGCTGATGATATTGTGTAGCCAGTTTCATGCTGATGATATTGTGTATCCAGCTTCATGTTGTGATGCCAGCTTCATGCTGAAGATTCTCAGCCTAGTGTTGATGTTGATGATGCTCTAGCCTTTGTGTTGTGTTGTTGTTGATGTTGATGATACTCCAACCTTTGTGTTGTGTTGTTGTTGATGTTGATGATACTCCAGCCTTTGTGTTGTGTTGTTGTTGATATTGATGATGCTCCAACCTTTGTGTTGTGATATTATTGTTTTTGATGTTGTATCAACGTTGTGTTGTTATTAAAGATGATGATGATAATGTCGCTTCAGATTCTTGCTGAAGATGATGATGATGATGTTGTTTTAGCCTAATGCTAAAAATGATGATGTTACTTTAGCCTCATGCTAAAGAAGATGACGATGTTACTTTATCCTCATGCTGATGAGAATGATGATGCTACTCCAATCCATGCTGTGAATGATGATGATGAGAAAAACTTTCAATAATTTATAGATATGCCAGTCAGTGTTCCAAGGTGTTGTTGATGACGTTTCCCTCTCTCTCACCTGATGTTGTTGTAGAATACCCTTGTTGTTAAGGGGGAGTGTTGAAATATTGTAACTGCAAAGA
This sequence comes from Picea engelmannii, assembly GCA_009831015.1. NCBI lineage: Eukaryota > Viridiplantae > Streptophyta > Pinopsida > Pinales > Pinaceae > Picea > Picea engelmannii. Next base: position 52,375 of record ML809066.1, read on the forward strand.
GTATTCTATTTTATTATTGATGTATTATTCATTAGATTAATCCCCTTTTTTGGATTGATCATGTCGGGCATTGTAAATGACCAAATCCCCTTTTACGGCTTAGTCAAACCCTAATTGTAATATGCATAATGAGAAGTCGGCCCATAGAATTAATTAAAGTGGTTATTTCCACCCAGAAGGAGAATTTGACCTTTCCAGTGAAAAGACACGTCCTTTCAACACCTGCCAGATTGTATAAATAAAGGAGGATAGCGCCTCATTTGTTCACTCACTCACTTGTTCACTAGAGCGCTAGTTTGGAGCTGCAGTTGGAGAGGAAGGAAGAGAGAGAGAGGCACATTCTTGGGAGAGGACTTTCTATAGTGTTTGGTTTATTCTCTTGGCATTGTATTGACTATCTATATTAAGGAAGTTTTTGTTTGGTTTTCTCCCCCATGAGGGTTTCCCAGGATAAATGTTGTGTCTCTTGTGATTGTGTATTTCTCAGTGATCCTATCTATGCTATTGTTATCTGGTGAATTGAAAAGAAACCTAATAATAGCTTAAAACTTAATAATATTGATGGTGAATATATTGGAGGGATAGTATATTTATCAAGTACGAGGTTAGAGAAGATTGTATCTGTCATCTGTTAGCTTTCTCCCATAAACCTATGTCTTTGCAATCCACTTTGGGTGAGACCTTCCCTATTTTCATGGATCGATATGTTGGTTCTAGATTACATCCCCTTTGTTGGAAAAAATTGTGGACGTTAGTCTACTAATTCAATATAACAAATGGTTTCTTTACCGAGACCTAACAATGAAAATGGGGATATTGTGACAAAATGACAAAGTTGCTTACAAAGAAAGATATTTATGATTGTTTCTATGAATAAATTGTTATTTTCACTAGACAAAATTCCCCTTGGCTTAGATGGACCCTATAATAATTTAAAGATTGTAATTTGTTGAGTAATCTCTATGAGATAGTTTGGTTCAAGTTTCCCGTGAGTCTACTTGGATGGCTACAAAGTAACAAGGAGAACAATAGGTATCGATAGTGGTGAGAAGGGAAGAACATAACTTGGAATGCCCAAAACCTAGTCATGTTATAGAGTTATGATGACCTTTCAACAAGGGTTGTAAACTTTTGGGTAAAGTGTACATTAGAAGCCTATATAAAAAAAATTGTAGTAGAACAATGTAAATTCCACTTCCAAGTTAAGGAATAATTCTTGAGATAACCAAGGGGAAAACTAGTGAAGGAGCTTCCTACCTAAGTGAAGATGAATCTAGTAGAGGAAGAGATATTACCCTTTACCGTGACAAATATGGAAGTGTAAGCCTAGCACTAAGGGTTGGAGTGGAGCAATGCTAATAACGATGAAGGCCTAAAGGAGGGGGATTTAGAAGCTCGAGCCTAAGATAGAGCGGAAGGTGTGCCGAGATAAGAAATTAATGGTGGCTAGGATGGATGAGAGAAATTTTTGAACATGAGGAGCATTGTGAAAGGAGATAATCAATTAAAACACCAAGGAGTCTTGACTAAAAGAATTGGAAAAGTTAAGGAAAATAGGAGAAAAATCTAGTGGGTGGTTAAGAGAGAAGGGGATGTTGATAGAGGATAAATACCCCATTGAAAAAAGGGAGAGTGGAGGGACAAAATGGAAGAGCCCCAAGGGTTGAATCATGAGTACATATTGATGGGATAGAAACAATACAACACAATGATATGCTCAATGACACCCCTTATGAACCAACCATATGTCATATATAATTATTAATTAATGGAAGTGGAGGAATTTCCATAATTTACATGAAACCATTTAAATACAATACATTATAACGAGTAGTCACAAGGAAATTGTTCTCAATGATACATTTTAACAGTGATTTTTGGCCCTTGGGAGGCTCATCGTAAATATATATTTCAATAGTGTTCTGATAATGACCATCATTAAATATTCAAAATAAAAATAAATAATAAAAAATAAAAACTTTCGTAAAATTTTTCATACCAAAACTAAAACAAGGAGAAGTCATTTTCCTAACATCCCAAGGGCTAGCTAGAATAAGAACCCAACATCACAAGGAGGATAAGACCAAATTTTGTCATTTT